>WNGS01145354.1:2020743-2033004 GCA_020271785.1 Procambarus virginalis
TATCATGCTTGGAACTTTCCCAATTCCTTAGAATTCCTCTTATCTTTGTACTCTCCCCTCTCCCCCCTCCCCCCTTCTTCCTCTCCCTTCTCCGCTACATAGGCCTATAAGCGTCCCTCCGCCAAGGCAGTCAGTTGCCAAGCACCTTCACAACTCCCATCTCATCTCCGTTTTAGAGTGCAATTGAAAAACGAAACTAAAATGTATAAAAGACTTTTGCAATCGATACACTAGTCCCCAGTGAATGACAAGTGTTGACTTTGACACCTGTCAAGCTGACAAACATGTGTTACATGTGTTTGTGAGCCACACGTCGATTTGGGAAATAAATCTTGCCACTGTCTGTGTCACAGCTCGACATGTAACGGTAAACTACACATTGGTTTACAGTATGAATGTTTTAATAATATAAACTAAATGTTTTTATATTTAAGCTCAAAATGTAAATTTGATTTTGACAGATGTTCATCTGTTCATTCCAGCCAATGTTGTTTATATTCGTGTAAGATGTTACAAACAAACTGTAGTTTCTAGTTCTAATTTTGAGATATAATAGCTTGATTCACATGTAAGAAACTGCCAATTCCAGAGAGGAAGTTAGGAGATATGACAACTGTTCCTCACACTCTTGTAGGGAAGTGTGAGGAACCTCCCCGTCCCTCCACCTACCCTAAGACCCCTCAAAGTTCCCCTCCACCTACCCTAAGACCCCTCAAAACTTCCCCCTCCACCCACGCAATATCCCCACCACCCACGCATTAACAACCCCACCCACCCTCCACCCAGCCGGCCGCTCGATGAACGCCAGCCTATAACTCATAATAACAAAAGAGTGATTGTATTCATGCAGCCACTTGATGTTTCTCCGTCTGTCCCTTCCACCCGTGGAAAAGTGAGGGGACGTGAGAGGGGAGAGGCAGAGGGGATGGCGAGAGGTGAGGGGGAGTGGCAAGGAAGGTAGTGGGAGGGAAAGGAACAGCGAAAAATACTTTCTAGAAAGTTGGAAATGTAAATAATTTTGCGTGTCCTAGCAATCATAGGCCTAACATTCATTATCTTAGGCCTACTGTTGTATATATATATATGTGCTAGGCAGAGGAATAATTACGGACGATTTTACCTTTTTTCGGCCTTTGCAAAATAAAATAAACAAATCTGTTTTGGGTCCAAAAGTATATATATTGGTACATTTCGGTCAAACAGTTGTTAATAAAAGTATTATAATATGAGGTTGAGTTGTGATTGCTTATGGCGCAGTGGTAACACACTCACCTCGCGAGCGATTTGTCTAGGTTCGAGTCCTGATCAGGGAAGATTGTCTAGGGTAGTCCTTAACTATTCATCCAGTCATAATTAGGTTCCTGGTTGTAACCTCTTGGCGCGTCGTGTTCCAGGGGGAACTAAGGGATAAGACTGACCATGAGCTATGGGATGGGAAAACTCTCTGAGCCTGCTAACAGGAATCAGAAGTCTCCTGTCCCTCTTCTCATCGTCTTAAGGAAACAAAAAACAAAATTAGGTGACGCAGCCTTAGACGCACGCTACAAGTGATATCATTCCCCCCCCCCCCCGTAGCAATGGGGGGAATCTTCCCCCCCCCCCTGTAGACGAGAGTAACGTTCTGTAAATAAACACAGAAATCACAATAGCGTGATTGATCATATGAACAAATCCACAAGGGCTTAGGGCTTAGTCGTGGCGCAGTGGACTAAGACGCGTCTGGGATCATCCCGGACGGAAGTTCGAACCCTCGTCATGGCCTTGTGGATTTGCTCACGTACTGTAAAGTTTTGTTATGAAAATTTGACCGAAAAAATAGTGAACAAACCTGCATGAATTCTTCACCTGCCTTCGCTTATGACTGAAGGTCAACTGCATTCAGCCTTTCATCTTTGACTTATGTTCTTATCACGTCCCTGTATAATTGAATTATTATTTATGTAATTATCTCTATACAATGAGTCATTTTTTCTCGTATATTAGAAGATAATTTAGATTACTCTGCAAGCTGCAAGTAAACTTTCACCAAACACTTATCTGCAGCAATTCGGGGAATCAATTTTTTTAATAATATTGTGTGTTCATAGCTGTACAGTTAAAAGATTTTGTAAGTGATAAAGTGACAGTATGGTAGTGACAGTATGGTAGTGACAGTATGGTAGTGACAGTATGGTAGTGACAGTATGGTAGTGCAACCCGTCCTCGCAAATTCGTATAGTCAATATTGACTTATTAAATAAGTGCATAGGTGACATACTTAACATAATAGTTTCCCTCGAAAATCTTCATAGAAAACATCGACCTTACCTAACCTACTTAGTATGTTAAGATAAGCATCTTATTGCTTCGTAATTACAATTATTACCTAACCTATACCTATAATAGGTTAAGTAACAATTGTAATTACGAAGCTATAAGATGCTTATTTTAACATACTAAGTAGGTTAGGTAAGGTCGGTGTTTTCTATGAAGAGTTTCAAGAGAAACTATTATGTTAAGTGTCACCTATGCAGGTAACTAATAAGTCAGTATTGACTATACGAATTTGCGAGGACGGGTTGGGTAGTGACAGTATGGTAGTGACAGTATGGCAGTGACAGTATGGCTGTGACAGTATGGTAGTGATAAACTGAACAGTTTTCTGTCCAGTTAGTTTCCAAAACGCGTTCCATAATTTTACGTATTTTGTTTTGTAAGAATATTAAAATTATTCTGTTCGGGCAATTAGAACCATCAGTTTGGTTGTTTCAAATAACACATCTTGTTTGCTCTTGAGGAAGGGTTTTTTTGAGACCAAAATAGAGATGTATGCAATCTGTGAGATCTATTATCAAAATATCATACACCAACTACATATCTTTTATGCTGAAGAAATTTCGATTGCCAGCATCAAATCAAGTACATAAAGTCTGTTTCGTACTAGATACGTGGCTCGGTCTTGAATTTGATCAAACAGCTAAATATAAGACTGTAGACACTAAACGTGATTTGTAATAATAATCATAATAATGAAAATAATAAAATGAATATTTTTTACCATAACTAGTATGAAGTGATGTCAGTGGAAGGCTTCAGCCTCGTTCAATATTACACTAACGGCCTTTCTATGACAGTAATATTGTAAGTAACAGTATTACTTTACCCATATTAAGAAGAACCAACAATAAGACATTTAAGTTTACACTGTAACAGGAGTTTACTCAGAACAAGAGAGATAAGAGAGAGGGAGATAGACCAACAGAGAGAGAGAGAATGAGGATGAATCTAGAGAAGCAAAAAATGTTTGGAATATGGTAATAACATTATCAGAAATTCGCCATTCGGAGAGAATAATCGATACCACAGTGCGTGGGTGGACTTGTCACCGAGGGGGGGGGAGAGAAGGGAGGGCTGGAGATGGAAGGGAAAGGGACAGGCGGACGGAGGGAGGGGAAGTGAACAAGGGGAGAAAACTCAAAGAACACACAGCCGTACAAATGGAAATGGAAGAGCGGAAGGGAAAGAAATAAGAGAGATTTAAGAAGGGGAGATAGACGTTAAAATACGATTGAGATGAACAAACAAGAGAGCTTAAACCAGCGAACAAAATACAACTTAAATGGATTAAATGGATTAAATGAGAGAGAGAGAAAGTGGTGAGAAAGAAAACATGGACTCAAGGTTAGCGTGGATCAGAGGCCTATTTCTCTTCCCTTCCCAGACCCCCCTACCCCCTTTTCCCCCCTCACATCCCATCCGATTTTTCCCTCCGTGCTCCCTCTCGCAGCAACCCCTCTCGCTGGGGACTTCCTGAATTAAAATACAGAGTTATGACCCGAAATGACAGACCATCATGTCCTTGGCGGAATGCCGGAGGGGTGTGGCCATACGAGGCGGGGGAGGCCGTCATAAAATGTACAATGCGCCAGAGGCTCCGAGATTTCTATGTTTTGACCCCGAATAGAAAGTCCCTTTTCTCGCGGTGCTACTGCAGTTCTTTTGTCATTTCGGTCCTGTGAGATTAAGCTGTTTCGTACACCAATATCGTCATCTTAGCGATGGTGACAATTGTGGGAGAAAAGATGGCAGTCATCTTGAAGACTGCCATCATATTCAACACTGGCAGCTGAAAAACAGAAGAGGTGGTGATGCAAAGCAAAGAACATGATGGGAGGAGGGAAGCAACTTCCCCCAAGCAATACAAGGAGCTGAATAGACTCCGGAAAAGGGTTCTAACACCATCTAAGTCTCCTCATCTGGAAGAAAGGGTCGGAAGCCTAAAAGTGACCACTGGAAAGGAAGCATCCTATACTGGATACACAAGGTGACGACATTCCCGCTACCACAAGGTTCTAGTGAACATAGCCAGTGACCGGGCCCTCACCTCGAACTCTGACCTGGTGACTTCGAGGGCCATACCACACCACCACACAAGTCCTTGTGGACCATAATGGTACTAAAGGAGAAGAGGTTAAAGAATACGGAGTGGCAGGGTTTAGATGAGGGAGTGACAAGGCGTTAGGAGGAGAAGGGAGTGAACAATGTAATCAGAATTTCAAAGAGACGTTGTTCATACAAATTACCATGATATGACCGCACTTGGATCCGCTCTGTAGGCGAACACGTGAACCNATAGGAAGGGGGTGGTAGGAGAAAAGCACAGAAACTGTATTGGAAGGGACCAAACATTTCCTCTAATGCGTTGTGTGTGCTTTCCTCCGAGGCTAAGGGTCCCTTCTTTCAGCCAGAGGTGGTTCACTTATTGAAATATGATTTCGTAATTTAAAATTAAATTTCAAATCTTTGAATGTTTGCCATAAAAAACATCTAAATGCAGGTAAACTTTATCATTTGAAACTTAGAATTTTGCAACGTTAATACTCTATACGTCACAGCCAATGCCTAATGCTTTGTTTGATCATTTGTAAGAAAATTCTCATCAAATTGATTGGGAGATGACTTCTTCAATACGAGAATCTTCAACAGGAACAATATTGAATCTGTTTTAATACAGATTACAAAATTATTTAATATGAATATTAGCAGTAGTTTGTATAATTTAGATCCATTTTTGATTAATCAGGTAAAGGGGAGATTTGAGTAGGATCATTGACACACATTTATCTCACTAATACCTTATTAATATCCCATTATCTTATTAAAAGCATTGTACCTCACCTCTTTCCTGTATATATCCACACCCACTGAACTGTAAATCCATCCTTCTTTAAGATGTATTTTTAAATACGAAAGTACGAAAGTACTTAATGAAATTCCTGTCTTAATCTTTCCTTTCCTTCTTTGTCTGACACACTATGTATGTATGCATATATATATATATATATATATATATATATATATATATATATATATATATATATATATATATATATATATATATATATATATATATATAATACTTTTCCCTTTTCTTCCAAAAAGGGGAGCTTCTCAGAACACCATCTCGGTGCTCTTCTCTCCGTATGTATTACCAACCACAAAAACGAAACCCATCATTTAAAACCGATGAAATCTATCAAAATCTGTCATGATGGAGGCAGCCTCGCGTCTCGCCACAAAGCGGTGCTCACAGCGTCACCAGAATGATCTTGAGAACGGTTATCGCTGCGCCTCCACACTTCAAATGTTTCTCTAACGTTGGCCGCCAGCTTAACTTTAGCCAGACGCTTAGCCTTCGTTGGCCGCCAGCTTGACGTTCCTCGACCCGAACAGACGCTTTTAAGAGACGCCGAACGTTTCTTAGCCGCTACACTGCCGTCATTTTGAAGAGCCGACAAGACAGAGGAAGGGGTCAGAGAACGGCAGATGGCTCCTGGATTTCGATAATATATATATACGTATGTTATTTCCAGTTTTCTTTGGGTCTGTATCACAGCAACGTTCACCATCTGAAGGACATGTTTCACTTATTTCAGGGAGTGGCTTTCACATAAAAGAATTGTGACACGCGCGCACTCACGGGACACAAGCGTAGCTCTCATCGTGTAACTAAAGTTAGGTTATATATGACTTCTCTCTAATGTGTTGTGTGTGTAATAATAATCAATTAGAACTCTACTGACCCGGCCAGGATTCGAACCCCCGCCGACCAGGATCACCCTTAAGCGTACAGGGCACTGTAATGATCTCACACCAATAAACAATTATTGTTAAGGTGGCTACAGTATCCCATACCCTCGGGTGTGAGCCTGGTCGGCGGAGATTCGAATCCACGTCGGGTCAAAAAAGAGAGTGAGTGCGCGTTTAATGATTTTACAGCGCGACAAGTTACAGACTCCAGTAACTTGTCGAACTGTGAACAGTTTCATCCTATCTCTCCACAACTCAATATACTAAAGTAGAGAAAACTATTAAACCTTCACCCACACAATTTCCACAAACCCAGACAATCGGCTTCGTTACAAGAGGACCAGTTATTAGCTTTTTATGAATATCATCCTTGGAGTTATTTCTTGAAGGACAATGAACTGTGGCGTTTTGCGAGTCTTTGCGGTACTTTTCTGCCAAGCCAATAACGTCTTTCCATGGCTTTTAGTGTGGGTTTTTAGCGAGGTCGGAGGTGGCTTTATAGGTTATATCCCGCTACCTTAAAACGCCTCCCGCAAACATCAATTTATTGCCTTCCCAGATCCGTGTAAAATTTTTATTGTGCCATCAGAGAGAAAGACTTTGGTTCCTTTCTTCCTCTGTTGTTTTCATTTCTGTGTTTTTCTTCGGTTTCTCTTTGTTTTTCTTTCTCTCGTATGTGCTGCGTTATCAACCAACCTTCCCTATCTAAGTATCTCTTGCTTTCACTGTCCTTAGTCAATAAGAACTAGACTATAATTTATTTAGTTCATCATCACTATTTTAATTACTAATTAGTCCTCATGGGATTAAAATTGTTATAATTATTTTTAGAAAAACTCACAAGTGTGTTTCAGTACTCGACTAGTTAAGCTTGCGCGGGGGGGGGGGGGGGGAGGGGTTTAGCTTCGGCTCTTTGGTCCTGCCTCTCGATTTTTAATCAACTGTGGTGCTAAGTATACAGTATGCTGCACTGAGCATACTGTATACAAACTGTTTACTAGGTACTGTATACAATGGTCTCCATTGTATTATATTATCTTGGGAGAGAATATAGGGCACATCTGAAATTTTGCTTTTTCATACATAAATTGAGTTTTTTCCTTCACCCTCAATTATTTTTATTATAAAAACAAAATATGATTTTTCACTTAAACCGTTTCCCTTGTGTGTGCAGATCTATTTATCTAGTGTGTACAGATCTATTTATCCAGTGTGCACTGAACTACCTACCCAGATTGTCTACAAAAAATTATAAATAACAATAGGAGCTTACCCAAAACATGAGCAATGTGCCTTGTACATGGAAAATATCTCCGTTCCTAATTTACTGAAGTTAAAATACGCATCAAATATTCCGTGTTTTTGGAGTTTGAGGGAAGGTGTGTGTGTGGGGAGATGGAGAGTAAAGGAGATTTCATATGAGAGCAAGACCAGGCCGACTTCAGACAGCTCCAGAGGCTCTCGGGAGCTCTCCTCTGACGCCTTCTCCTCCTTGCTGCTCAAAATCCATATTCAAGAGGAAGAAAAAACACTGCCTAAGCCCCGACCTGCTAGCTTAGTGCCTTCGACCGCGCCAGCTGGAGGCGCCTGCAGACTCAGTGGTAAAGTGGACTCTGAACTTTCAAAAGATATCTTGATATGAATGATTTATTGCTCATGGGGTTTCTTGAAGAATTGTCATATGGATATTGTTTTTTTCACACAGATTTTGTTTTTTGTGGTTTTGATTGTATTACTGTATAATCCAGAGACATAAATTGTAACTCCAGGGAGAAGGTATCGTTAGGGGCAATATTCTTCTCTGATTGTGAATCATTGGACCCAATCACACTTAATTTGGAGACACCTTTACATAATTTCATGTAAACCAGTAAATATATATGAAAATATTTTAAAGCAGCCAGCCACTAAGATGCAAAGCATTTCGGGAAAAAAAGAGGAAAAAAAGAGGAAAACACCCTTAATAGAATTAACACAAAAACGAAACATCTTTACGAAACCAAACTCAATCCTGCTTCACAACTCTTCCTCCACAACACAAACAAGACTCAAATGTAACTCAAGCTAAGACACCAATATAAGAAGCGAGTCAAGACGGCTGGTCAGGGACGAGGCGCCTCCACATACCCAGTTTGGAATTGACGCGTCACAGTGGGAGATAAAACGCTTTTTACGTTCACACACACAAAGGCAAATGTTATGAAAATTCTCACCTGAAGAAGGTAGCAAAGCGGAGCTGCCCTCAGCATGGATGGAGACAGCACTATGGCTGCCCTCAGCATGGATGGAGACATCACCATGGCTGCCATCAGCATGGACACATCACCACTGCTGCCATCAGCATGGATGGACACATCACCAGGGCTGCCCTCAGCATGGATGGAGACATCACCAGGGCTGCCCTCAGCATGGATGGAGACATCACCAGGGCTGCCCTCAGCATGGACACATCACCAGGGCTGCCCTCAGCATGGACACATCACCAGGGCTGCCTCAGCATGGATGGACACATCACTATGGTTGCCCACAGCATGGACACATCACCAGGGCTGCCCTCAGCATGATACAAACACTGCTAGAGCTTCCCACAGCATGGATATACACAGCACTTAGGCTGCCTACAACATAGAGAAACACAGCCACGACTGCTGTCAGCATACATGAACACATCGCTGGTGATGTCATCAAGTGTCATCAATTTTAGGGTGACACGTTCATTAGGTGACACACTGACGAGGCCTGATTTAGGTGACACACTGACGAGGCCTGATTTAGGTGACACACTGACGAGGCCTGATTTAGGTGACATACACTGACGAAGCAGCTTTCAGCATTGATTTACACTCTCACGCGAATTTTGTTTCATTTTGTTTGGGGGTTTTTATTTTCAGGTTTGTGTTGATTGTTTTTTTTACAATCGGATATCACTAGCTGGAATACTATGTCTCTCATCTCTGTCTGTCTGTCGCTCTTTCTCGCGCGCTCTCTCTCTCTCTCTCTCTCTCTCTCTCTCTCTCTCTCTCTCTCTCATCTCAGATGGTCCTCAATATTTCTCCTGGCCGGAGCCTGAAGATGAAATGTGACAGCACAGAAGAGGGAAAGCCATTTTTGTCTACCAGCGGGAGGGCCGTCGCCGCCCCTCAAAAGAAAAACAGGTAATCAGGCATTGCATATTGAGTTCGCTTTGTAACCTCGACGTGAGAGACCAGAGAGGATCGAGCAAGCACTTTTGCGTCGACTAACGTCAGGCGGTTAGTGCGTCGATCGGGAGGGGGGGGGGGAGTTGTCGAGCTTTTGTCAACAGCCTTTGTCATGTCTTTTTTGGTGAATTCGACTGCAGAATTATCTGGGTTTTGGTGGCTTTTGTGGCTGTTTCTCTTTATCGTCTCTGACGGGATATATATATATATATATATATATATATATATATATATATATATATATATATATATATATATATATATATATATATATATATATATGTTATTTATTTATTGATAGAGGAGCTATGGGCACCAATGTGTTTAAAGACAGCTAAAGTACCATGGTGTTTTTTCACGAAGCAGTGGTACCATTCTCTTTATAATGGGTTCATGGTACCATTGTATTTATAATGGAGCTAGAGTTCCATAGTTTTTCATTCATTCCCCCCACTAAAACATACCCAACCACTTGGGCTGGACGGTAGAGCGACGGTCTCGCTTCATGAAGGTCGGCGTTCAATCCCCGACCGTCCAGTGATTGGGGCACCATTCCTTCCTTCCCGTCCCATCCCAAATCCTTATCCTGACCCCTTCCCAGTGCTATATAGTCGTAATGGCTTGGCGCTTTCCCTTGATAATTCCTTCCTTCTTTCCCCCTTCCAGCCCTCCTCTCACCTATCTCCCTCCTTCCATTTTTTTCTGTTTCTGGCCATTTTGCTCCCAACACAACCTCACGAACCAGTTGGAGGAACCATGTGAGGTTGGACCAGGCCTCAGCAACTTGTCCTCCGGCAAATAACGTCGCTTTTCGCTCGTATGCGTTGCATAAGACCAAAAATGTTAGTACTAGAAAATGGAAGCGGCTGGCGAAAGTGACGTACTGTCTCGTTTTCTTCTAGGACCTCTGGTAGGTTAGGAGAGGACACTATTAAATTTACCATTTTCTTGACGTTAGGAAACCTTAGGAGGACGGGCTGGTCTCTTAAAGTGTCAAAAATCCTCGCTCGCTTGTTGCCGCTGAAGAAATTGTAAAAAGATTTTCATACTCGTAGATCAGAGATTCCAAGATTGCCCCTCTCTCTCTGTAAATGTTAAAATGGTCGACCCGGTGATCCCTTCACGACTCTGGTAAAATTATTTAAATTGCAGTTTCATTTAATCCAAATTTTCAAGGCGCTGTTAATGGCGCGACTGTTTGGTTCTTTGGTGATCTGTTTTATCGTTTCTGGTCGTGTTTTTATCCGAATATGTGTGTGTACCCCACCCCTTTTCTCTGTCTCTCTCTCTGTCTCTGTGTCTCTGTCTCTCTCTCTCTCTCTCGTCTCTCTCTCTGTCTCTCTCTCTCTCTCTGGAGCCGGTCGGCCGAGCGGACAGCACGCTGGACTTGTGATCCTGGGTTCGATCCCAGGCACCGGCAAGAAACATTGGGCAGAGTTTCTTTCACCCTATGCCCCTGTTACCTAGCAGTAAAATAGGTACCTGGTGTTAGTCAGCTGTCACGGGCTGCTTCCTGGGGGTGGAGGCCTGGTCGAGGACCGGGCCGCGGGGACACTAAAGCCCCGAAATTATCTCAAGATAACCTCAAGATAACCTCCGTCTCTCTCTGTCTCTGTCTGTCTGTCTGTCTTATTCTCTCCTAATGAAATCTGTATAATTAATCAAATTAAGTACATTGCATTTTAAAGAAATATAATACATTGAAGTTGATCACCTCTCTTAATGATTCTCTGTTATATTTAGTTTTGTTGAGACTTTCTGCTGATTATCACCTATGTCTTCCCACATGTTTTCTTTCTCCTCTTCCATTCGTTTTCTCCTTTCTTCCAATCGGTTTTCCCTCTTTCTTTATTTCCTTCCCCCCATCTCCAGGTTCTCCTCTCTAGTAACTCTACTCATAATTCCTCAACACTCATCTCTAAAATCCTCTACACTCAAACATCGACGATTTCTTCCTTAAGTTCTGAAAATAAGGGGAGGGAAAACTTTCCCTTATTTTCACGCCCCCTTTTTTCCCTCGGGGAAAACCTCTCACACCACCAACTGCTCCGAAAACAAATGTGAAACTTTCCAAAATAATGAAATGAAATTTAGCAAGAGATAAATGACTATAATTAGGACAAATAAACAAATGTTTATCAAACCTTGTTTGCAAACAAATCAAACAAGGTAGCCAAACAAATCTGAAATATTTCTTTTAAAATATCTATAACAAACTAAATTTACGAAGAAATTGCAAGAAACTGATATTCAATTCTTTTTCGTTTTTTTTTTAACAAAAAAAACGAAAAAGTTTTCATCTTATCTCTCCTTTCTACTTTTAAAGAAGTTTATCATGCTTGGAACTTTCCCAATTCCTTAGAATTCCTCTTATCTTTGTACTCTCCCCTCTCCCCTCTCCCCCCTTCTTCCTCTTCCCTTCTCCGCTACATAGGCCTATAAGCGTCCCTCCGCCAAGGCAGTCAGTTGCCAAGCACCTTCACAACTCCCATCTCATCTCCGTTTTAGAGTGCAATTGAAAAACGAAACTAAAATGTATAAAAGACTTTTGCAATCGATACACTAGTCCCCAGTGAATGACAAGTGTTGACTTTGACACCTGTCAAGCTGACAAACATGTGTTACATGTGTTTGTGAGCCACACGTCGATTTGGGAAATAAATCTTGCCACTGTCTGTGTCACAGCTCGACATGTAACGGTAAACTACACATTGGTTTACAGTATGAATGTTTTGAATTGATTTTTAATTTACCGTCATCAGTAAAAAGAAACATAAGGAAAATTGAGAAAATTCGTGTTAGAATTATTAATCTTACTTTTTCGGTCATATTTAATAACATATGTCTACAGGAAAGACTGCTAACCAAAATATACTAAAATATATATATATATATATATATATATATATATTATATATATATATATATATATATATATATATATATATATATATATATATATATATGTGTGTGTGTGTGTGTGGGGCACAAC
>WNGS01145354.1:2034452-2054346 GCA_020271785.1 Procambarus virginalis
CTCTGGTTCAAGTGTAGGGACCCATAGCTTGGAGAAAAATAAAGAGTATTCAGAAAAGACCTTGTGGATTCTCACATACAATCACGCACTTCTCAGCTTTATTGTACAAGATTACATGATTACACAACGTGTCTTAACACACACACAACACCACAATTTCAAGTAACATGAAAAACACACCAACGGGAAACATTAATAAATATCACGGACAGATTCGATCATTGTTGCAAGTCAAACACTTATTCGAATTCCTCCGAAGTTGGACTCGTGCCCAGGATGCAACAGGCATTTCTCCTATGAATCGCCTCTGATGGTTGGGTGCCGAAACCGGCCTTTCAGCCTCAAAAGGTGATTTAGGATCCGTCAAGGCTCTGGCACAGAGAAAGAATGGGAAGACGGTTGTGAGGCTTGATAGTTCCTTTTTAGCATAAATGTTTAAATATGACCGCTGTGATGGCGTTGTTCATCGTGCAGTGTAAGCTTTCCATGCTACTGTTTTTATTTAGTATCAAGAAGAATAAATTTCTCAACATTCATGGAAAAGAAACTTAATAATTGTTGAAGAGTTTATTTTCTATAACGTTCCGATCCTCTCTGGAACATCTTCAGGTAAAATATTAATACATGAGATATATTTTTTGGTTAAATAGAAATCAGAGTCGAAGGAGTATTTGAGATGTGGCAATCAAACATAAGGTAAAGGAATAGGACCAACCACACTCTGGGTTAGATATCAGGAAAACTCCAGTACTCTCATTGGGTGCTGAAGACCCAATGAGAGTAATGGATAGTACTCGCGATACTAGATAAGAGACGTCATTATTCACTAATGTTTTGCGAGATCTAGGTCTGAGTGTTGGCAAGGAAGCCAAGTTGTTATTTTGTATATTTAAGATGGATCGTTTTTATATCTTTAAAGTATAGCACTGCTTGTTCACTGTCATTTTTCTTATTGTATGATTTTTTTAGTTTTGAATGTGTATGAACAGAAATCTTTACACTAAAGGGTGCTCAGCCCCCACAATCACAATTAGGCGAGTATAATTGAGTAAATGCGCAATGCTCTAATCCGCAGACCATGTGAGCTGAATCTTAAATACTTGGTCTGTAACTCATTGCAACTCATTGCAACGCAAAGATAGAGAGAAAGTGAGAGAGAGTGAGTGAGAGAGCGAGCGAGAGAACAAGCATGAAATATCTATGATAAACCTGTCATCTTCAAGCAATATTCTCTTTTTCCTCGGCCAAACACCCCCCCCTCTCTCCACACACACACACACACACACACACACACACACACACACACACACACACACACACACACACACACACACACACACACACAGACACACAGACACACACACACACAGACACACACACACACACACACACACAGAGGGTCTCCCAGAGGGTATAGACTCATTCCTCTCAATGTTTGCTGACGACGCCAAAATTATGAGAAGGATTAAGACAGAGGAGGACAGCTTGAGACTTCAAGAAGACCTGGACAAGCTGCAGGAATGGTCGAACAAATGGCTGTTAGAGTTTAACCCAAGCAAATGTAATGTAATGAAGATAGGGGTAGGAAGCAGGAGACCAGATACAAGGTATCATTTGGGAGATGAAATACTTCAAGAGTCAGAGAGAGAGAAAGACCTGGGGGTTGATATCACGCCAGACCTGTCCCCTGAAGCTCATATCAAGAGGATAACATCAGCAGCATATGCCAGGTTGGCTAACATAAGAACGGCCTTTAGAAACTTGTGTAAGGAATCTTTCAGAACATTATATACCACATATGTCAGACCAATCCTGGAGTATGCGGCTCCAGCATGGAGTCCCTATCTAGTCAAGCATAAGACTAAACTGGAAAAGGTTCAAAGGTTTGCCACCAGACTAGTACCCGAGCTGAGAGGTATGAGCTACGAGGAGCGACTGCAGGAATTAAACCTCACTTCGTTGGAAGACAGAAGAGTTAGGGGGGACATGATCACCACATTCAAGATTCTCAGGGGAATCGACAGGGTTGATAAAGACAGGCTGTTTAACACAAGGGGCACACGCACTAGGGGACACAGGTGGAAGCTGAGTGCCCAAATGAGCCACAGAGATATTAGAAAGAACTTTTTTAGTGTCAGAGTGGTTGACAAATGGAATGCATTAGGAAGCGATGTGGTGGAGGCTGACTCCATACACAGTTTCAAATGTAGATATGATAGAGCCCATTAGGCTCAGGAAACTGTACACCTGTTGATTGACGGTTGAGAGGCGGGACCAAAGAGCCAGAGCTCACCCCCGCAAGCACAACTAGGTGAGTACAACTAGGTGAGTACACACAACACACACACAAGCACGCACGCGTTATGTGTGATTATACGTTGTAGAAAACGCGTAGACAAACCAGTCTAAGGTTTACCACCAGACTAGTACCCGAGCTGAGAGGTATGAGCTAAGAGGAGAAACTACGGGATTTAAACCTCACGTCGCTGGAAGACAGAAGAGTTAGGGGGACATGATCACCACATAAAAGATTCTCAAAGTAATTGATAGGGTAAATAAGACAGGTTATTTAACACAAGGGGCACATGCACTAGAGGACACAGGTTGAAATTGAGTACCCAAATAAGTCAGAGAGATATTAGAAAGAACTTTTTTAGTGTCAGAGTGGTTGACAAATGGAATGCATTAGGGAGTGATGTGGTGGAGGCTGACTCCATACACAGTTTCAAGTGTAGATATGATAGAGCCCAGTAGGCTCAGGAACCTGTACACCTGTTGATTGACAGTTGAGAGGCGGGACGAAAAGCCAAAGCTCAACCCCCGCAAGCACAAATAGGGGAGTACAACTAGGTGAGTACAACTAGGTGAGGTCGGGCGGTAGAGCGACGGTCTCACTTCTTGAAGGTCGGCGTTCAATTCCCGACCGTCCAAGTGGTTGGGCACCATTCCTATCCCGCCCGTCCATCCCAAATCCTTATCCTGACCCCTTCCCAGTGATATATAGTTGTAATGGCGTCGCGCTTTCCCCCTGATTGTTCCCTTCCCTACTCCCCCCCCCCCCTCCACCAGGATGCCGCTCGTGTAGCAGCTGTCTAACTTCCGGCTACATATTTTCTGCTAGGTGAACAGATGCATCAGGTGAAAAAAAACTGCCCATTTGTATCTACATCGACCTGTAGTCGAACCCGGGCCCTTAGGACTACGACCTCTGAACACGAACCCTGAAACTCGTGGTGTATTTGCGCATGTGTCTTAATTATGTGTATAATTGTGTATGTATACGTGGGTATATTTGTACATAGTGTATATGTACATTATGTGAATATTTGTATGTGTACAGAAAGAGCATGTGTGTGTGAAAAAAATTGTGTATATATATATATAATATATATATATATATATATATATATATATATATATATATATATATATATATATATGCGTGTGTGTGTGTTTTGATTATGTATGTATTGGCTAACATTTGCATTTTATATACATTGTTGAGTACAGCTGTTCAACTCTACACGGCTGAATACAACGAAAACTTTTCCTATTGTGGCGTACGATGCCTCGTCCCAGCGAGCAGTCACTGTCGTACATAATGTGCTAATGAATAGTGAGGTGGTGTTTCATGTTGATAGTGATGTTGAATGTGTTCTTCATGGTAGAGATGGTGATCGTTCCGTTCATGTTAGCGATATCGGTATTAGCGTAAGTGGTGTATGTGTGTATATTATATATATATATATATATATATATATATATATATATATATATATATAATATATATATATATATATATATATATATATATATATACATATATATATATACTATATATATATATATATATATATATATATATAAAGGGAAGGGGGTGGTAGGAGAAAAGCACACTGAAACTGTATTGGAGGGGACCTACATTCCCTCCAATGAGTCATGTGTGGTTTCCTCCGAGGCTATGGGTCCCCTTCTCCAGTCAGAGGTGGTACTCCCTTCCCTACATAAATAATAATATATATATATATATATATATATATATATATATATATATATATATATATATATAAATATATATATAAAAATATATGTAATATTTTATTATATATATATATAATATATATATATATAATATAATATGTACTATTTTATTATGTTTCTAGCAGAAAAGCTGAGACATGCATCATGATAAGAATATTATTTCCTCTTCATTAAGCGAGGGACATGAAAGTAATAAGGACTCCCAGAGCTGTTAGCGAGAAGGATATTGTTGCTTGTTCTGTCTTTTGATTGTTTCTCGGCGATTGTATTAGCGGGCTCACATTCATACGCACATTTGGGCACCCGAGCTTAAACACTTAAAGTGGCGGGGCTGCCACTCTCTGATGGACCTACAAAATAGTTAAGTGTCAGGTTAAGTGTCACTGCTACAGATTCAAGGCAATAAGCCTCGAGATCCTGGGATAATGTGTATTTAAGTTCCTGAATAAAATGGGTTATAAATTCATTTGGGAATCGAGGAGACCCAAGAGCAGCCACTTCCCGGTTCCAGTGGCTCAGTGTGGTGATCTAGACGGGAAATTGCTGTTGTATCTTGGGCAAATACCTCAAAAGAACTATATGAGGTTTCTGAAGTGCTTGCCATACATGTGTGCATTCTGTAACCTGTAACACAATGTTGTAAATTACATAGACAAAGTATAATGTTGTAAATTACATAGACAAAGTATAATGTTTAAAATAATACAAAAATATGGGTGGTAGGAGAAAATACTCACCAGTTGTTAAAGGGATCAATCGTTATGGTCTTCTCTGTGTATGCCTTGTATTCTCTTCTCCAAGGCTATAGGTCCCCCTCACAATTGTACCAGATGTGATCATTAACCGCCTTCCTCAGCCCTGGCTCCGTCTTTTTGTTAATTAATCTTTTCTTCGCTTCTCAAAAATCTGTTTTCTATTCTCTCTTCTGTTCTAACTTCGAAACTTCAAACACTCAATTTCCCACTTTCTTCTCTCACTTCTTTCATTAATATCTTACCTCACACATTTTCTCCCCAATCCTTTTAATACTTTTTTACCTGTTCTTTCGCAATCTTTCTCAGCTCATATCCTTTGCTTCACCTCTCAATTTTCTCCACAATTCCTTGATCATCACCTATTCTCCATCTTCCTCGACATTGATTCACCTCTCGCCTCTTCTCTCTTTCACCCCCTCTTCTTCTCCTTCTCTTCCATTATATCCTTACACCTTCATCCTCTCTCTCTTTCACCACTTATGCCTCTCCCATTTCAACCCTGCATCTACCCATTATTTTATTTTCCTTTTCACTCTTTCATCCTTTCTCTTTTTATCCTCTCTTTACTACTATTCCCTCTTCTATATCATCCGCTTTGCGCTCCATCTCCTATTTCATATCCTCATATTTCCCATTATCCTATCTTCTCTTCCCTATCTACTCCTCTACCCCATCACCCCTCTTTCTCATCCCATTTACACCCCTCCCCACTCATCCTTTTCTGCTTTCCTCTTGCCTCTCCGCCACCCCCCCCCCTTTACCCAGAGAGATAAAATAGACTCAATAATCAGAAGACTCAGAGATCGTGGATGTCAAAGGATATCATCGGCCAAACTTCCTTCAGGACTGATAGCAATTAACGTAGAAATGACATTACGGTCAAAGGTGACGAAATACAAAGGTGAGGGCTTAATTGAATTCTTGTGATATCTTCTCGCAGACACTTAGCTATCAGTGCCGAGGGGGGGAAAGAGAGTTTTAGCTCTTGGCGCTGATGCTATACTTGCTATATCGTCGGTTGTGTTATAGCTAATCGTAAGGTATAGGATTGAGGAGTCGAATGTGTGCTGAATCCTCATCTGATCATTGAGTCTTGATTTCACGTGTTTGTTGTGGAAAGTTGTTCCAAATGCGTGTTTGTTTAGGCATGAAATGGTCGCTAATGGCTCTTGAAAAAAGGCGAAGCCAGCACAAGGCTGTTGATTGCTGAGCATCTTGTATTGTGATTGCCAACTTGTAGTTGTCAACAAAGTTGGGATAGATGGGGGGGGGGGGAATATTTAGTACATTCGCTTAGTACATAACAGTAAATTTGTCGAGATCTTTGTGGTGCTGAAGGGTCTGAGGCGATAACCAGTTCATCGATAACAGGTCCAAACTTGAGATGAGTCTTCTCATACAGTCTTCCACCTTGTCTAAAATTCTGATGAACGTCAGGCTATCCAGAAGAGGGGCAGTAATCTATCTCTGTCTGTCTGTCTGTCTGTCTCTCTCTGTCTGTCTCTGTCTGTCTCTGTCTGTCTCTGTCTGTCTGTGTCTGTCTCTGTCTGTGTCTGTCTGTGTCTTTCTGTATGGCTTATCTCCAAATGGAATCTGTTCAATAAATCAAAAAAAGTACATTGCATTTTAAAGAAATTAAAACATTGAAGTTAATCACCTTGTATAAGTAAATATAAGCATTCACAGTTTAGAAAACCAAATACATGACAATTGTAACAAATACAATATATGGCAGTTGTAACACGCACAATACATCGCAGTTTGTGGGATGGTGTGTGTGTGTGTGTGTGGCAGGCAGGATAGCCCCGACCTCTCCCCCCAACACCTGCTATCCATTACCTTCCACAACTGAACAGTTCACAACCCTCAGAGGGCTGAAGTGTAACCTCAGAGGGCTTTTCTACCCCATGCACAACCCATCCAATACACGAATATTACAGCTAATTACAAAATATGATTTTATATATTTGATTTTATAAAACATAATAAAGCAAAAGAAAATCAATAGGAAGGGGGTGGTAGGAGAAAAGCACAGAAACTGTATTGGAAGGGACCAAAACATTTCCTCTAATGCGTTGTGTGTGCTTTCCTCCGAGGCTAAGGGTCCCCTTCTTTCAGCCAGAGGTGGTTCACTTATTGAAATATGATTTCGTAATTTAAAATTAAATTTCAAATCTTTGAATGTTTGCCATAAAAAACATCTAAATGCAGGGTAAACTTTTATCATTTGAAACTTAGAATTTTGCAACGTTAATACTCTATACGTCACAGCCAAATGCCTAATGCTTTGTTTGATCATTTGTAAGAAAATTCTCATCAAATTGATTGGGAGATGACTTCTTCAATACGAGAATCTTCAACAGGAACAATATTGAATCTGTTTTAATACAGATTACAAAATTATTTAATATGAATATTAGCAGTAGTTTGTATAATTTAGATCCATTTTTGATTAATCAGGTAAAGGGGAGATTTGAGTAGGATCATTGACACACATTTATCTCACTAATACCTTATTAATATCCCATTATCTTATTAAAAGCATTGTACCTCACCTCTTTCCTGTATATATCCACACCCACTGAACTGTAAATCCATCCTTCTTTAAGATGTATTTTTAAATACGAAAGTACGAAAGTACTTAATGAAATTCCTGTCTTAATCTTTCCTTTCCTTCTTTGTCTGACACACTATGTATGTATGCATATATATATATATATATATATATATATATATATATATATATATATATATATATATATATATATATATATATATATATATATATATAATACTTTTCCCTTTTCTTCCAAAAAGGGGAGCTTCTCAGAACACCATCTCGGTGCTCTTCTCTCCGTATGTATTACCAACCACAAAACGAAACCCATCATTTAAAACCGATGAAATCTATCAAAATCTGTCATGATGGAGGCAGCCTCGCGTCTCGCCACAAAGCGGTGCTCACAGCGTCACCAGAATGATCTTGAGAACGGTTATCGCTGCGCCTCCACACTTCAAATGTTTCTCTAACGTTGGCCGCCAGCTTAACTTTAGCCAGACGCTTAGCCTTCGTTGGCCGCCAGCTTGACGTTCCTCGACCCGAACAGACGCTTTTAAGAGACGCCGAACGTTTCTTAGCCGCTACACTGCCGTCATTTTGAAGAGCCGACAAGACAGAGGAAGGGGTCAGAGAACGGCAGATGGCTCCTGGATTTCGATAATATATATTACGTATGTTATTTCCAGTTTTCTTTGGGTGTGTATCACAGCAACGTTCACCATCTGAAGGACATATTTCACTTATTTCAGGGAGTGGCTTTCACATATATAATTGTGACGACGCGCGCGCACTCACGGGACACAAGCGTAGCTCTCATCGTGTAACTAAAGTTAGGTTATATATGACTTCTCTCTAATGTGTGTGTGTGTAATAATAATCAATTAGAACTCTACTGACCCGGCCAGGATTCGAACCCCCGCCGACCAGGATCACCCTTAAGCGTACAGGGCACTGTAATGATCTCACACCAATAAACAATTATTGTTAAGGTGGCTACAGTATCCCATACCCTCGGGTGTTAGCCTGATCGGCGGAGATTCGAATCCACGTCGGGTCAAAAGAGAGAGAGAGAGAGAGTGCGCGTTTAATGATTTTACAACGCGACAAGTTACAGACTCCAGTAAGTTGTCGAACTGTGAACAGTTTCATCCTATCTCTCCACAACTCAATATACTAAAAGTAGAGAAAACTATTTAACCTTCACCCACACAATTTCCACAAACCCAGACAATCGGCTTCGTTACAAGAGGACCAGTTATTAGCTTTTTATGAATATCATCCTTGGAGTTATTTCTTGAAGGACAATGAACTGTGGCGTTTTGCGAGTCTTTGCGGTACTTTTCTGCCAAGCCAATAACGTCTTTCCATGGCTTTTAGTGTGGGTTTTTAGCGAGGTCGGAGGTGGCTTTATAGGTTATATCCCGCTACCTTAAAACGCCTCCCGCAAACATCAATTTATTGCCTTCCCAGATCCGTGTAAATTTTTATTGTGCCATCAGAGAGAAAGACTTTGGTTCCTTTCTTCCTCTGTTGTTTTCATTTCTGTGTTTTTTCTTCGGTTTCTCTTTGTTTTTCTTTCTCTCGTATGTGCTGCGTTATCAACCCACCTTCCCTATCTAAGTATCTCTTGCTTTCACTGTCCTTAGTCAATAAGAACTAGACTATAATTTATTTAGTTCATCATCACTATTTTAATTACTAATTAGTCCTCATGGGATTAAAATTGTTATAATTATTTTTAGAAAAACTCACAAGTGTGTTTCAGTACTCAACTAGTTATGCTTGCGCGGGGGGGGGAGGGGGTTGAGCTTCGGCTCTTTGGTCTGCCTCTCGATTTTTAATCAACTGTGGTGCTAAGTATACAGTATGCTGCACTGAGCATACTGTATACAAACTGTTTACTAGGTACTGTATACAATGGTCTCCATTGTATTATCTTGGGAGAGAATATAGGGCACATCTGAAATTTTGCTTTTTAATACATAAATTGAGTTTTTCCTTCACCCTCAATTATTTTTATTATAAAAACAAAATATGATTTTTCACTTAAACCGTTTCCCTTGTGTGTGCAGATCTATTTATCTAGTGTGTACAGATCTATTTATCCAGTGTGCACTGAACTACCTACCCAGATTGTCTACAAAAAATTTATAAATAAAAATAGGAGATTACCCAAAACATGAGCAATGTGCCTTGTATATGGGAAATATCTCTGTTCCTAATTTACTGAAGTTAAAATACGCATCAAATATTCCGTGTTTTTGGAGTTTGAGGGAAGGTGTGTGTGTGGGGAGATGGAGAGTAAAGGAGATTTCATATGAGAACAAGACCAGGCCGACTTCAGACAGCTCCAGAGGCTCTCGGGAGCTCTCCTCTGACGCCTTCTCCTCCCTGCTGCTCAAAATCCATATTCAAGAGGAAGAAAAACACTGCCTAAGCCCCGGACCTGCTAGCTTAGTGCCTTCGACCGCGCCAGCTGGAGGCGCCTGCAGACTCAGTGGTAAAGTGGACTCTGAACTTTCAAAAGATATCTTGATATGAATGATTTATTGCTCATGGGGTTTCTTGAAGAATTGTCATATGGATATTGTTTTTTTTCACACAGATTTTGTTTTTTGTGGTTTTGATTGTATTACTGTATAGTCCAGAGACATAAATTGTTACTCCAGGGTGACAGGTATCGTTAGGGGTAATATTCTTCTCTGATTGTGAATCATTGGACCCAATCGCACTTAATTTGGAGACACCTTTACATAATTTCATGCAAACCAGTAAATATATATGAAAATATTTTAAAGCAGCCAGCCACTAAGATGCAAAGCATTTCGGAGGAAAAAGAGGAAAAACTCCCTTAATAGAATTAACACAAAAACGAAACATCTTTACGAAACCAAACTCAATCCTGCTTCACAACTCTTCCCTCCACAACACAAACAAGACTCAAATGTAACTCAAGCTAAGACACCAATATAAGAAGCGAGTCAAGACGGTCGGTCAGGGACGAGGCGCCTCCACATACCCAGTTTGGAAATTGACGCGTCACAGTGGGAGATAAAACGCTTTTTACGTTCACACACACAAAGGCAAATGTTATGAAAATTCTCACCTGAAGAAGGTAGCAAAGCGGAGCTGCCCTCAGCATGGATGGAGACATCACTATGGCTGCCCTCAGCATGGATGGAGACATCACTATGGCTGCCCTCAGCATGGATGGAGACAGCACTATGGCTGCCCTCAGCATGGATGGAGACAGCACTATGGCTGCCCTCAGCATGGATGGAGACAGCACTATGGCTGCCCTCAGCATGGATGGAGACAGCACTATGGCTGCCCTCAGCATGGATGGAGACAGCACTATGGCTGCCCTCAGCATGGATGGAGACAGCACTATGGCTGCCCTCAGCATGGATGGAGACAGCACTATGGCTGCCCTCAGCATGGATGGAGACAGCACTATGGCTGCCCTCAGCATGGATGGAGACAGCACTGTGGCTGCCCTCAGCATGGATGGAGACAGCACTGTGGCTGCCCTCAGCATGGATGGAGACAGCACTGTGGCTGCCCTCAGCATGGATGGAGACAGCACTGTGGCTGCCCTCAGCATGGATGGAGACAGCACTGTGGCTGCCCTCAGCATGGATGGAGACAGCACTGTGGCTGCCCTCAGCATGGATGGAGACAGCACTGTGGCTGCCCTCAGCATGGATGGAGACAGCACTGTGGCTGCCCTCAGCATGGATGGAGACAGCACTGTGGCTGCCCTCAGCATGGATGGAGACAGCACTGTGGCTGCCCTCAGCATGGATGGAGACAGCACTGTGGCTGCCCTCAGCATGGATGGAGACAGCACTGTGGCTGCCCTCAGCATGGATGGAGACAGCACTGTGGCTGCCCTCAGCATGGATGGAGACAGCACTGTGGCTGCCCTCAGCATGGATGGAGACAGCACTGTGGCTGCCCTCAGCATGGATGGAGACAGCACTGTGGCTGCCCTCAGCATGGATGGAGACAGCACTGTGGCTGCCCTCAGCATGGATGGAGACAGCACTATGGCTGCCCTCAGCATGGATGGAGACAGCACTATGGCTGCCCTCAGCATGGATGGAGACAGCACTATGGCTGCCCTCAGCATGGATGGAGACATCACCAGGGCTGCCCTCAGCATGGATGGAGACAGCACTATGGCTGCCCTCAGCATGGATGGAGACATCACCAGGGCTGCCCTCAGCATGGATGGAGACAGCACTATGGCTGCCCTCAGCATGGATGGACACATCACCAGTGCTGCCATCACCATGGATGGACACATCACCAGGGCTGCCCTCAGCATGGACACATCACCAGGGCTGCCCTCAGCATGGACGGACACATCACCAGGGCTGCCCACAGCATGGATGGAGACATCTCTATGGCTGCCCTCAGCATGGACTCATCACCAGGGCTGCCCTCAGCATGGATGGAGACATCACCAGGGCTGCCCTCAGCATGGACACATCACCAGGGCTGCCCTCAGCATGGATGGTCACATCACTATGGCTGCCCACAGCATGGACACATCACCAGGGCTGCCCTCAGCATGAATACAACCACTGCTAGAGCTGCCCTCAGCATGGATATACACAGCACTTAAGCTGCCTACAACATAGAGAAACACAGCCACGACTGCTGTCAGCATACATGAACACATCGCTGGTGATGTCATCAAGTGTCATCAATTTTTGGGTGACACGTTCATTAGGTGACACACTGACGAGGCCTGATTTAGGTGACACACTGACGAGGCCTGATTTAGGTGACACACTGACGAGGCCTGATTTAGGTGACACTGACGAGGCCTGATTTAGGTGACACACTGACGAGGCCTGATTTAGGTGACATACACTGACGAAGCCTGATTTAGGTGACATTGACGAGGCCTGATTTAGGTGACATACACTGACGAAGCAGCTTTCAGCATTGATTTACACTCTCACGCGAATTTTGTTTCATTTTGTTTGGGGGTTTTTATTTTCAGGTTTGTGTTGATTGTTTTTTTTACAATCGGATATCACTAGCTGGAATACTATGTCTCTCATCTCTGTCTGTCTGTCGCTCTCTCTCTCTCTCTCTCTCTCTCTCTCTCTCTCTCTCTCTCTCTCTCTCTCATCTCAGATGGTCCTCAATATTTTCTCCTGGCCGGAGCCTGAAGATGAAATGTGACAGCGCAGAAGAGGGAAAGCCATTTTTGTCTACCAGCGGGAGGGCCGTCGCCGCCCCTCAAAAGAAAAACAGGTAATCAGGCATTGCATATTGAGTTCGCTTTGTAACCTCGACGTGAGAGACCAGAGAGGATCGAGCAAGCACTTTTGCGTCGACTAACGTCAGGCGGTTAGTGCGTCGATCGGGAGGGGGGGGGGGGAGTTGTCGAGCTTTTGTCAACAGCCTTTGTCATGTCTTTTTGGTGAATTCGACTGCAGAATTATCTGGGTTTTGGTGGCTTTTGTGGCTGTTTCTCATTATCGTCTCTGACGGGATATATATATATATATATATATATATATATATAATATATATATATATATATATATATATATATATATATATATATATAATATATACGTTATTTATTTATTGATAGAGGAGCTATGGGCACCAATGTGTTTTAAAGACAGCTAAAGTACCATGGTGTTTTTTAACGAAGCAGTGGTACCATTCTCTTTATAATGGGTTCATGGTACCATTGTATTTATAATGGAGCTAGAGTTCCATAGCTTTTCATTCATTCCCCCCACTAAAACATACCCAACCACTTGGGCTGGACGGTAGAGCGACGGTCTCGCTTCATGAAGGTCGGCGTTCAATCCCCGACCGTCCAAGTGATTGGGACACCATTCCTTCCTTCCCGTCCCATCCCAAATCCTTATCCTGACCCCTTCCCAGTGCTATATAGTCGTAATGGCTTGGCGCTTTCCCTTGATAATTCCTTCCTTCCTTCCTTCCCCCTTCCAGCCCTCCTCTCACCTATCTCCCTCCTTCCATTTTTTTCTGTTTCTGGCCATTTTGCTCCCAACACAACCTCACGAACCAGTTGGAGGAACCATGTGAGGTTGGACCAGGCCTCAGCCACTTGTCCTCCGGCATATAACGTCGCTTTTCGCTCGTTTGCGTTGCATAAGACCAAAAATGTTAGTACTAGAAAATAAAAGCGGCTGGCAAAAGTGACGTACTGTCTCGTTTTCTGTTCTAGGACCTCTGGTAGGTTAGGAGAGGACACTATTAAATTTACCATTTTCTTGACGTTAGGAAACCTTCGGAGGACGGGCTGGTCTCTTAAAGTGTCAAAAATCCTCGCTCGCTTGTTGCCGCTGAAGAAATTGTAAAAAGATTTTCATACTCGTAGATCAGAGATTCCAAGATTGCCCCTCTCTCTCTGTAAATGTTAAAATGGTCGACCCGGTGATCCCTTCACGACTCTGGTAAAATTATTTAAATTGCAGTTTCACTTAATCCAAATTTTCAAGGCGCTATTAATGGCGCGACTGTTTGGTTCTTTGGTGATCTGTTTTATCGTTTCTGGTCGTGTTTTTATCCGAATATGTGTGTGTACCCCACCGCTTTTCTCTGTCTCTCTGTCTCTGTGTCTCTGTCTCTCTGTCTCTCTGTCTCTCTCTGGAGCCGGTCGGCCGAGCGGACAGCACGCTGGACTTGTGATCCTGGGTTCGATCCCAGGCACCGGCAAGAAACATTGGGCAGAGTTTCTTTCACCCTATGCCCCTGTTACCTAGCAGTAAAATAGGTACCTGGGTGTTAGTCAGCTGTCACGGGCTGCTTCCTGGGGGTGGAGGCCTGGTCAAGGACCGGGCCGCGGGGACACTAAAGCCCCGAAATTATCTCAAGATAACCTCAAGATAACCTCCGTCTCTCTCTGTCTCTGTCTGTCTGTCTGTCTGTCTGTCTGTCTTATTCTCTCCTAATGAAATCTGTATAATTAATCAAATTAAGTACATTGCATTTTAAAGAAATATAATACATTGAAGTTGATCACCTCTCTTAATGATTCTCTGTTATATTTAGTTTTGTTGAGACTTTCTGCTGATTATCACCTATGTCTTCCCACATGTTTTCTTTCTCCTCTTCCATTCGTTTTCTCCTTTCTTCCAATCGGTTTTCCCTCTTTCTTTATTTCCTTCCCCCCATCTCCAGGTTCTCCTCTCTAGTAACTCTACTCATAATTCCTCAACACTCATCTCTAAAATCCTCTACACTCAAACATCGACGATTTCTTCCTTAAGTTCTGAAAATAAGGGGAGGGAAACTTTCCCTTATTTTCACGCCCCCTTTTTTCCCCTCGGGGAAAACCTCTCACACCACCAACTGCTCCGAAAACAAATGTGAAACTTTCCAAAATAATGAAATGAAATTTAGCAAGAGATGAATGACTATAATTAGGACTTAAAGAAATAAACAAATGTTTATCAAACCTTGTTTGCAAACAAATCAAACAAGGTAGCCAAACAAATCTGAAATATTTCTTTTAAAATATCTATAACAAACTAAATTTACGAAGAAATTGCAAGAAACTGATATTCAATTCTTTTTCGTTTTTTTTTAACAAAAAAAAACGAAAAAGTTTTCATCTTATCTCTCCTTTCTACTTTTAAAGAAGTTTATCATGCTTGGAACTTTCCCAATTCCTTAGAATTCCTCTTATCTTTGTACTCTCCCCTCTCCCCCCCTTCTTCCTCTTCCCTTCTCCGCTACATAGGCCTATAAGCGTCCCTCCGCCAAGGCAGTCAGTTGCCAAGCACCTTCACAACTCCCATCTCATCTCCGTTTTAGAGTGCAATTGAAAAACGAAACTAAAATGTATAAAAGACTTTTGCAATCGATACACTAGTCCCCAGTGAATGACAAGTGTTGACTTTGACACCTGTCAAGCTGACAAACATGTGTTACATGTGTGTGTGAGCCACACGTCGATTTGGGAAATAAATCTTGCCACTGTCTGTGTCACAGCTCGACATGTAACGGTAAACTACACATTGGTTTACAGTATGAATGTTTTAATAATATAAACTAAATGTTTTTATATTTAAGCTAAAAATGTAAATTTGATTTTGACAGATGTTCATCTGTTCATTCCAGCCAATGTTGTTTATATTCGTGTAAGATGTTGCAAACAAACTGTAGTTTCTAGTTCCAATTTTGAGATATAATAGCTTGATTCACATGTAAGAAACTGCCAATTCCAGAGAGGAAGTTAGGAGATATGACAACTGTTCCTCACACAATTGTAGGGAAGTTTGAGGAACCTCCCCGTCCCTCCACCTACCCTAAGACCCTCAAAACTTCCCCTCCACCCACGCAATATCCCCACCACCCACGCATTAACAACCCCACCCACCCTCCACCCAGCCGGCGCTCGATGAACGCCAGCCTATAACTCATAATAACAAAAGAGTGATTGTATTCATGCAGCCACTTGATGTTTCTCCGTCTGTCCCTTCCACCCGTGGAAAAGTGAGGGGACGTGAGAGGGGAGAGGCAGAGGGGATGGCGAGAGGTGAGGGGAGTGGCAAGGAAGGTAGTGGGAGGGAAAGGAACAGCGAAAAATACTTTCTAGAAAGTTGGAAATGTAAATAATTTTGCGTGTCCTAGCAATCATAGGCCTAACATTCATTATCTTAGGCCTACTGTTGTATATATATATATATGTGCTAGGCAGAAGAATAATTACGAACGATTTTACCTTTTTTCGGCCTTTGCAAAATAAAATAAACAAATGGAGGTATAAGAATTTTGGGTCCAAAAGTATATATATTGGTACATTTCGGTCAAACAGTTGTTAATAAAAGTATTATAATATGAGGTTGAGTTGTGATTGCTTATGGCGCAGTGGTAACACACTCACCTCGCGAGCGATTTGTCTAGGTTCGAGTCCTGATCAGGGAAGATTGTCTAGGCTAGTCCTTGACTATTCATCCAGTCATAATTAGGTCCTGGTTGTAACCTCTTGGCGCGTCGTGTTCCAGGGGAACTAAGGGATAAGACTGACCATGAGCTATGGGATGGGAAACTCTCTGAGCCTGCTAACAGGAATCAGAAGTCTCCTGTCCCTCTTCTCATCGTCTTAAGGAAACAAAAAACAAAATTAGGTGACGCAGCCTTAGACGCACGCTACAAGTGATATCATTCCCCCCCCCCCCCCCCGTAGCAATGGGGGGAATCTTCCCCCCCCCCCCCTGTAGACGAGAGTAACGTTCTGTAAATAAACACAGAAATCACAATAGCGTGATTGATCATATGAACAATCCACAAGGGATTAGGGCTTAGTCGTGGCGCAGTGGACTAAGACGCGTCTGGGATCATCCCGGACGGAAGTTCGAACCCTCGTCATGGCCTTGTGGATTTGCTCACGTACTGTAAAGTTTTGTTATGAAAATTTGACCGAAAAAATAGTGAACAAACCTGCATGAATTCTTCACCTGCCTTCGCTTATGACTGAAGGTCAACTGCATTCAGCCTTTCATCTTTGACTTATGTTCTTATCCCGTCCCTGTATAATTGAATTATTATTT
Source organism: Procambarus virginalis (assembly GCA_020271785.1). NCBI lineage: Eukaryota > Metazoa > Arthropoda > Malacostraca > Decapoda > Cambaridae > Procambarus > Procambarus virginalis. The sequence goes on from WNGS01145354.1 coordinate 2,051,366, forward strand.
ATGTAATTATCTCTATACAATGAGTCATTTTTTCTCGTATATTAGAAGATAATTTAGATTGCAAGCTGCAAGTAAACTTTCACCAAACGCTTATCTGCAGCAATTCGGGGAATTAATTTTTTTAATAGTGTGTGTTCATAGCTGTATAGTTAAAAGATTTTGTAAGTGATAAAGTGACTATGGTAGTGACAGTATGGTAGTGACAGTAGGTAGTGACAGTATGGTAGTGACAGTATGGTAGTGACAGTATGGTAGTGACAGTATGGTAGTGACAGTATGGTAGTGACAGTATGGTAGTGCACCCGTCCTCGCAAATTCGTATAGTCAATATTGACTTATTAAATAAGTGCATAGGTGACATACTTAACATAATAGTTTCCCTCGAAAATCTTCATACAAAACATCGACCTTACCTAACCTACTTAGTATGTTAAGATAAGCATCTTATTGCTTCGTAATTACAATTATTACCTAACCTATACTTATAATAGGTTAAGTAACAATTGTAATTACGAAGCTATAAGATGCTTATTTTAACATACTAAGTAGGTTAGGTAAGGTCGGTGTTTTCTATGAAGATTTTCAAGGGAAACTATTATGTTTGTCACCTATGCAGTAACTAATAAGTCAGTATTGACTATACGAATTTGCGAGGACGGGTTGGGTAATGACAGTATGGCTGTGACAGTATGGTAGTGATAAACTGAACAGTTTTCTGTCCAGTTAGTGCCAAAACGCGTTCTATAATTTTATGTATTTTGTTTTGTAAGAATATTAAAATTATTCTGTTCGGGCAATTAGAACCATCAGTTTGGTTGTTTCAAATAACACATCTTGTTTGCTCTTGAGGAAGGGTTTTTTTGAGACCAAAATAGAGATGTCTGCAATCTGTGAGATCTATTATCAAAATATCACACACCAACTACATATCTTTTATGTTGAAGAAATTTCGATTGCCAGCATCAAATCAAGTACATAAAGTCTGTTTCGTACTAGATACGTGGCTCGGTCTTGAATTTGATCAAACAGCTAAATATAAGACTGTAGACACTAAACGTGATTTGTAATAATAATCATAATAATGAAAATAATAAAATGAATATTTTTTTTACCATAACTAGTATGAAGTGATGTCAGTGGAAGGCTTGAGCCTCGTTCAATATACACCAACAGCCTTTCTATGACAGTAATATTGTAAGTAACAGTATTACTTTACCCATATTAAGAAGAACCAACAATAGACATTTAAGTTTACACTGTAACAGGAGTTTACTCAGAACAAAAGAGAGATAAAGAGAGAGGGAGATAGACCAACAGAGAGAGAGAGAATGAGGATGAATCTAGAGAAGCAAAAAATGTTTGGAATATGGTAATAACATTATCAGAAATTCGCCATTCGGAGAGAATATCGATACCACAGTGCGTGGGTGGACTTGTCACCGAGGGGGGGGGAGAGAAGGGAGGGCTGGAGATGGAAGGGAAAGGGACAGGCGGACGGAGGGAGGAAGTGAACAAGGGGAGAGAAAACTCAAAGAACACCAGCCGTACAAAGGAAATGGAAGAGCGGAAGGGAAGAGAAATAGAGAGATTTAAGAAGGGGAGATAGACGTTAAAATACGATTGAGATGAACAAACAAGAGAGCTTAAACCAGCGAACAAAATACAACTTAAATGGATTAAATGGATTAATGAGAAGAGAGAAAGTGGTGAGAAAGAAGACATGGACTCAAGGTTAGCGTGGATCAGAGGCCTATTTCTCTTCCCTTCCCAGACCCCCTATCCCCCTTTTCCCCCCCCCCCTCACCATCCCATCCGATTTTTCCCTCCGTGCTCCCTCTCGCAGCAACCCCTCTCGCTGGGGACTTCCTGAATTAAAATACAGAGTTATGACCCGAAATGACAGACCATCATGTCCTTGGCGGAATGCGGAGGGGTGTGGCCATACGAGGCGGGGGAGGCCGTCATAAAATGTACAATGGCGCCAGAGGCTCCGAGATTCTATGTTTTGACCCCGATAGAAAGTCCCTTTTCTCGCGGTGCTACTGCAGTTCTTTTGTCATTTCGGTCCTGTGAGATTAAGCTGTTTCGTACACCAATATCGTCATCTTAGCGATGGTGACAATTGTGGGAGAAAAGATGGCAGTCATCTCTGAAGACTGCCATCATATTCAACACTGGCAGCTGAAAAACAGAAGAGGTGGTGATGCAAAGCAAAGAACATGATGGGAGGAGGGAAGCAACTTCCCCCAAGCAATACAAGGAGCTGAATAGACTCCGGAAAAGGGTTCTAACACCATCTAAGTCTCCTCATCTGGAAGAAAGGGTCGGAAGCCTAAAAGTGACCACTGGGAACGAAAGCATCCTATACTGGATACACAAGGTGACGCATTCCCCCGCTACCACAAGGTTCTAGTGAACATAGCCAGTGACCGGGCCCTCACCTCGAACTCTGACCTGGTGACTTCGAGGCCATACCACACCACCACACAAGTCCTTGTGGACCATAATGGTACTAAAGGAGAAGAGGTTAAAGAATAACGGAGTGGCAGGGTTTAGATGAGGGGAGTGACAAGGCGTTAGGAGGAGAAGGAGTGAACAATGTAATCAGAATTTCAAAGAGACGTTGTTCATACAAATTACCATGATATGACCGCACTTGGATCCGCTCTGTAGGCGAACACGTGAAACCTCTGCGTTCTTCCACCTCTAAACTGCTGCTATTACTGCAGTTACAGCGGCGCAGTTCGTTCCTGCTGAATTAATGCAATTGCAACCGCATTTGTCGTTGTAGTTGCTGCTATTTCTGCAGTTACAATCAACCCGTTGGTGTTGCATGTGCTATTGCAAACATTTACAGGCACACACACACACACACCCTGTTGCTGCTCGTATTACAGCAGTGCACCTGTATTGTTTGTTGTTGGCGCTACCGTTATGATTTTGCAATTGCATTCACATCTGTCGTTGTTGATATTTGTTAC
>WNGS01145354.1:2069531-2112260 GCA_020271785.1 Procambarus virginalis
CGTCATCAGTAAAAAGAAACATAAGGAAAATTGAGAAAATTCGTGTTAGAATTATTAATCTTACTTTTTCGGTCATATTTAATAACATATATATATATATATATATATATATATATATATATATATATATATATATATATATATATATATAAATTTTTTTTCTTTTTTTCTGTTCCACATAGTTGTATATATAAACTGCTACCCGCATAAACATTCAAGCATAATGCATTCTGTATATAGGGGCCAAGCGCAGCTGCGCGAGGGTGCTACTTTCATTTGTTTTATCTCTCTCATATGTATCTTTACATTTTGTGCGATATATTCTTTCGTAAAGCAAAAAACAAATAATTTATCTTAAATAAGATACCTTTTTTAGTTCAATTTAAAGCGGTTTATGCTAATTCACAAAATAAGACAATATGACATTCACTGCTTATCAGTCGCCCTCTCTCCAAGAACGTTCAGCGCTGAGCAAAACAATTATTTAAATCTACCTTGAACGAAACAAAAAAAAATAGGTTCTGTACATCATACATGTAAATTGAATTTGAAAAAATCAGCTCATTGTTGGATTATTTCTTGCTATCTGCATACATTTTGGTGTATCTTGACGTGATCGTTGTCAATTATAACAGTTGATCATGTTATCTTGGGTACAAGTACACTCACTTTAAGACTGTTGTTGATCTTACATGTGAACAAGAACTTTAACCCTCTTGCAGATATCATCAGTTTATATTTCACAATAAAGTGGCCCCAAAGATCATAGATCATTTTTTCCAATGGACGTTTTGTTGACCAGACCACACATAGAAGGTGAAGGGACGACGACGTTTCGGTCCGTCCCTGGACCATTCTCAAGTCGATTGTGAGAATGGTCCAGGACGGACCGAAACGTCGTCGTCCCTTCACTTTCTAGTGTGTGGTCTGGTCAACATCCTTCAACCATGTTATTGTGAATCATCTGCCAGCAATGGACTTAATTTATTGGTTATTTTATAATGTCTACTATCCATGCAATATTCGACGCGTCCATTGCAGAAGCTAGCCTGACACACAAAAGTCAGCAAAATTAACATATTTAGATGCTGTCAGCAACGATCCAATTACTTTACATGTAGAAAAAATGCAGTACGTATTCCACACCACCCGAGGGGTATGCAACGCTCGTTTTTTTATGTGGTATCCCCATTAGGCCTATTCCACACTAGAATGGTGACCAGGGACGGACGTATAGGACGTCGTCGGTCCCTTCACCTTGCTAGTCTGGATCAACAAACTCGTCCATTCGGACAGAAAATGATCTTGTGAGCTTTGGGGCACTTGTTGTGTATATCTATATAATCTGATGATATCTGCAAGGGTTAGTCTTGTGGCACATGTAGATCAATCTACTTCATTCACATAAATGCTTTCAGGTAGTTATTCGAATCTCAACATTTGTCTTAGCACGTATTTTGCAAGTTCTGTTATCTCGTGATGACGTATTTTCTAAGCTTCCTACAGTCTTCAAGATCTATCCTCCAGTTGCCTTCATTCTTTGAGAGTGGTGAATTGATTCTGATACGAAGCGCAACTCTACTATCTGCCAATGTCCTCGAACGAAGTCATTTTGAGTCCTAAGCAAGGGTCGTCATGAACTTGTAATGTAGATATATTATGGGTTATTCCACTGGAATACTGACTATCGGATCATTCCAGGAAGTATGAGGCTAGATCTCCAAGTCAGATCTAGAATTCCTGATGCAATCACCTAACATAATATCCACTATTGCTGGCTAGTCGTATCAAATACACATGATCCAGTATATCGTGTGACCTAGATACCACACACTAGTAAAGTGTGTAAGGACACGACTGTATTTTTTTTCGGTCCGATCCTTTGACCATCTCAAGTCGACTGTGAACTTGAGAAATCGACATTCTTACATCGTACTGTGTGGGTCCAGGACGCCGTAATCTCGTCGTCCCTTCCTTTCTAAGTGGGCTGGCACATATTTTAGCCACGTTATTGATGACTCCTCGCTGACACAGTATATTATTGTGGTACAGATTCCAATTTACCAACACATATCACAATCACTTGCTATATTCAGCGCTTTTGCTGAACAAAGCGATCTGTACTAGTCATGAACGAATTCGATGAACGAAGCCTGAATAATCGGGTTGGACAGAATATGATGGAATTAGGTGTTATAAATAGGAGCTGCCCTCGTATGGCCAATAGGCTTTCTGCAATTACCTTTATTCTTATGTTCTTATGATCTTAGTATCTAATAAACATCAAGAATATTTGCTATTATGTTATTTAATATGGGAAAAATATCAGTAATTTTTTCTTTTTTTTTTGAAATTTCAGCGCATCTGCACAGCAATAAACAATGACTTAAATTTTGTAATTTGAAATTTTGTAGTTTGAAATAATGGAGTTAATAATATTTTATATAAATGCTCTAATATTGGCAGGCTTGAGCTTCAATTCAAACAAGAGAAAGGCCTGACCTTCTTGATTTTGTCTGCATGGCAAATTCAAGAACACAATTTGAGCAACAAAAAGATCATGAAATGGACATAATACCTGCTTAGACAGTTCTGTTAACGGCGTATACCGCTATGTACCAAGGAAATCAACAGCGATATACAGTAAGCTGCGAACAGTCATGTAAGTCGTTCAGGAACAAATACAAAAACCAATCATAACATTCACATTACCTATGTCAGACGCATACAAAAACAGCAGCCCTTGTGTGGACAGTAAATCGTGCGTCAAGCCGTGCGGATGATGGGATTGGATGTATCTAATAAGCCTATGGACCAATAGGCATCGCATTCCTGGATCTATGTCAAACATCATAACCAACATGACGACAGTTAACCTAAAGTCTGATCTTTCCCCCTTACCGGCTGAACGGCTAGGAAAGTCTAAGGCGACAGACTTTAACAAGCATTAAACGAGAAAGATCAATGGCGCTATATCACAATATATAAAATTCTTTGTGACAGACGAAGTGAACATGAATCAAATATCCGCCTCAGCAACAAGAGGTTCGAGAGGACACGGGGTGTTAAACTACTTAGATGAGCTACAAGAATCAATGAATCACATTTTACTGAGAGTTGTGAGTGATCAACGCGGATATAGAGTTATGAGACGACAGCTGAAGTTAACTTACAACGCAGTTTAAACTCATATGATGAGACGGTGGAAGGAGCCACTTGACAAAATGAAGCCGCAATAGAGCGGTAAAAACCCTGAACCCGAAAAGCGTTACCCCGCCTTACAAGCGTGCTCTTATCTTGAGGTTACTGTGAGATGATTGTCGGGGCTTTTTAGTGTCCCCGCGGTCCCGGTCCTTGACCAGTGCCTCCACCCCCGGAAGCACCCGTGACAGGACTAACACCGCAGGTACCTATTTACTGTGCTTAGGTACAGGGGCATAGGTGTGAAAAACTCTGCCCAATTTTTCTCGCCGGCGCCTAGCGGATGCGAACCCCAGAGCGACCAATCCAGAGATGTCTGCTCACGCCTCGGCCGACCGAGCTCCCTAACTGCACAAGCACATTTATGAAAACTTTACCCTAACTACATATAGTACAAACCACATATCAGCCCTACATACTACAAAAAAACAAAACAACCACACGGATCACCCCTTATCCCAACATTAGACCCGATCCTTAACGCTATTATATACCACGTCCATATAATTACGTTAATGTATCTAGACGACACATGCATATATGCAATATTCACGCAATTTTGGCCAATTATGGGAATTATAGGAGGCGTAGGGAGGCGCGGCGGGTGAACCAGGCCTACCTGGACCCTTCAGGCAGGTGGGCCTACCAGGCAGGAGATTTAAAATTTATAAGCAGGTAGAAAGGGGCTTTAAACACCCCCCTCGCGTGAGAGGGGCGGTGAGGGTGATAATGATAGCTTGAGGGGCGAAGAGTGTGAGGGAAGGGGCTAGGAACGTGAGGAAAGGTGAGAGACGGGGCTTGGAACGTGAGGGACGGGGGTAGGAACGTGAGGAAAGGTGAGGGACGGGGGTTAGGAACGTGAGGAAAGGTGAGGGACGGGGGTTAGGAACGTGAGGAAAGGTGAGGGACGGGGGTTAGGAACGTGAGGAAAGGAGGAAGAGTAGAGAGAAAAGGGGAACAGAAGCGGTAACTGTAAAGAAAGAAAAGCAAAGAAACGTAAAATATAAAAAGGAAAGATTTTCGAAAGAAATGAGAGAGAAGAGGAAATAATTGAAGATAAACAAGAGGAAAAGAATTAGGAGACAAGTAGATAATTGACGAAGAAGGAATAGAGAGAAAAATTATAGTGAGATAGAAATAGAATTGTATGAATGAGAGAAATAGAGATACGAGGGGAAATGGTGAGAGAAGGAATTCTGTAGGATGGAAGAGACGGGAATGGAAGAGAAGGGTGAAAAGACATCATCTGTTCCACCTGCCCGTACTGTGGGGAACAATTTGTCACCAGGTGCAAAAATAACATGAGAAGGTAGGCCTATCTAAAAATGATATTAATCCAAATTGTTAGATATCCAAACAACCTGTTGGACGTAGTACTGGTTGACATATCCTTGCTGGACGCAATTGGCCTTCCTCCCACAAGACCAGAAAGGCCTTGTGGATAGTTTCTCTTTCTCAGGGGCCATTTAGCTGCAGCTCTGCGAGAAGTACCTGAAATTACACTTCTTAACACTGTGGAACTCGCTTTCAAGTGGTTCCCTCGAACTTACATTAATCTCAACAGCACTCAAGCATCAGGCGAAGTGGGAGGTAGATCCGATGATCACCAGTGACCACTATTGCTACTGTCACAACACTAAACATAGAACGACCTCCTACAACCACACTGCACAACCTAGGTGGAATTTTAAAAAGCCAACTGGAATATATACCAAGAGGAACTTGAAAAATGGTATTCAACATACACGCCACCTGAGGACTTGAACATACACGAGATCAATCTGCAGGAAGCCATTGCAGCTGCTGCAAACAAAGCTATTCCAATCATTTCCCAGGAACACCAATACGAAAGAACTATTAGCTCTATATTAATGAAGTTAAAGAACGAAACCACAGAGTCAACATCATTAGAAAACATCTAAAGAGAAACCCAACATAAGAAGGAAGAACTCTGCTAAGATCGGTGATATCTGAAGCAAGAAGTGTCTCTTGAGAGATAAAGGAGGCAAGATGGTTTAAGTGGTGTCAAACTCTACATGAACATAGTAGTCTTGGCAAGATATGGGGCCAGATTAAAGCCTTATCAGGTCGACCAGCCCGACCACAGGCATGTATTCATTCATTGCAGGAGGCTGAGGGACTTGCTCTCTAATTTACAGAAAGAACAGCTTCATATCAGCTTCCTGCAATGGTCAGAAGGCAGCAAGAACAAAACATGAGAGGTTCTTAGCTATTCAAGAGAGGATAGCTACAAATGACGAATGTGACTGACCCTTCACCAAACGAGAACTAGTCAGTGCCAAAAATGGCGGTAAGGACACTGCACCAGGTGCTGATAACATTACATACTCAATGATCGCACATGCAGGTCCTGCTGGAGAACAAGGAATATTGGATGTTATCAATGCATCTTGACAGCAAGGCAAATTACCGACCTCTTGGAAGAAAGCAGACATCATACCCATTCCAAAGTTAAAAGAACCTAGCAATTATAGACCCATTTCATTAACATGCATTAGTAAAACTGCAGAACGGATGGTCTTAAATAGGCTACTGTGGAAGACTGAAGACTTCATAAACACATATTTGGCTTCACTAGAGGCGTAGGTACTGCCAACTGCATAGCAACATTACTAGGAACAGTTAACTCAGGTCCAGCTATAGTAATCTTCCTTGATCTAGAAAAAGCATTCGAATTTGAAGCCCACAAGCAATTTTACACACCTTAGGTAAAAAAAGATGTAAAGGGAAATATGCTAGCATGGATTCAAGATTACCTAAGTCACAGGTATGCCAGAGTAAAGTTGCAGAGACAAGTGTCGGACTACCACTTGCATGAGAATGGGACTCCACAAGGAGGAGTTCTCAGTCCGACTCTTTTTAACATCCTTATGGAAAACCTTGTCACCATGACATTCGCAGAAAGGATTAAATTGCTAAGCTATTCTGATGATATAGCATTTGTCATTAAAGGCCCTTCCCTTCTAAATAAAGCACAAGGTGCGTTAGATAAAGTAACATCTGAATGCAGCATTTTAGGGGTAAAAATATCTGCACAGAAGTCTAAGGCAATGAGACTAGGCGGCAACACTCCAGACAGGCACCTACGCATTCAAGACATTAACCTTCAGTGGGTTACACAATATCAATATATCGGAGTGTGGATAGATTTTAAAAAGACATTCAACAAGCAAATTCAATATCTGAAGGAGAAAGCAAAATCACGACTGAATATAATGAGAGAAATCACAGGGCCCGTCTAGGAGCGGGACACAATGTTAAGAATGTCTTACATACACGTCGTTCGTTCCCTAGTTGATTATTCAGCGCCTGCCTTACTCACTCCTTCTCCTGGCCAGGGGGGGGGGCAAACATTGAGATTATTCAAAATGATGCAATGCGAGTCATAACAGGAGCTCCCACATTGACTAAAATACTGAGCCTAAGAATAGAAACCAAGCTAACGTCGATTGAAATAAGGGTAAAAGGGATAGCTGCGTGCATGCTGACCAAGATATTGACTAGAGCTAGAATCAGTTCACTTAGATATAATCACTGGAGCACTAACGCGGGACAGAAGAGCCTCCAATAGCAACAGGTGGACCCAATTGTGCAATAAACACCATCAATACATAAGATATAACAAATGCAGTCACTTAGAGGGGTGTCGATGAAATACATGCAGACTGTTATACAAGCCCCTTGGGAATCTCTGCCAGCAGACTTCAAGATTATGGCTCTTGAAGGAAAAAAAGAACCAGACTAATCCTCGGCTGCTACGTAATATTAAACAGATGGATGTAGAAGCAAACTTGGCCTCTGACAGCTTCACATACTTCACAGATGGATCAGTAGACCAGCAGGGACAAGAAACCGGAGCGGCATTTAAGGCAGGAAATTCTGTAGCTAGTTGGAGACTTCAAATGGGTGTTGAACTTTATAAACACCAGATGCTAACAATTCAAAAGGCTTTGGAACATGCTCTTGCTGAACACCGACAACATGTTATCATACATACAGATTCTAGAACACATACGAGACAACATCCATTTAATCACAAATGTCATATCATTAATGCAAACACTCAAACGTCAAGGCCGTCGGGTACTTAACTGGGTGCCAAGTCATGTGGGAATAAAAGGAAATGACATTGCAGACGAAGCTGCAAAACTTGCAACTATGTGGTATGTAAATGTCTACATTTCTTCTCAGAGTCTATCAGAGATTAAGAAAGTTATTAGAAATAGAGCAATGAAGAAGATTTACAGTGACCACAACACAGCAGTTACAACATCAGGATCTGCGGGTTAGTACAAGAATTCAACCAACTTTGAACCACTTATTTTGATGAAAGGAGCAGTAGAACAGCAAAAGCACACTTACATCGCATCAGGCTTGGATAACCATATGTTTGGGAAATAGGCTTACAGGTTCCAGAAGATGAGAGGAAATGTCAGCACTGTGGAGAAATGCCCGACAGACCACTGGAACATTATCTAACACAGTGCACAGTTACAAGCCCAAGAAGATTTCAACAGAGCAGAAGAAGTTGTTAAACACACTAGGCATAATCTTACTGAAGCGACCATATGAGTCATAAATACTCATGCTCTGCCTGAGTAAAACAGAAACAAGTAACACTTAGTGGACCATCCAGAGGCTTTGGGCCCGCGCTGGAATATCCCTGCAACAAAAAAATTCTATAATGAATCCCCAGGCCATCCCTAGAATTTCTTGAATTCAGCAATAAGATTCAAGACACATTTTAGGAAGGTATCTTGAATCGCATCCATCATTTTAATGAACCGACCCGATACTTAATAAAATTTCCCATCTTCTTCCTTTCTCCTCCCCCTCCCCATCTTCCTTTCTCTTCCCCCTTCCCCTATCCTCCTTTCCCCTCCCCACCCCTATTCATCACCTCCCTTGCCCCTCTAGGTCAACCTTAACATTTGCACCAACGATCTGGTGCCTCACTGGGATCCGCAGCGGCCACTGCGGGGCTTCGGGGTTTTTTAAACAAGGAAATCTATTCGTGGCACTCCCGACCTCCCTAATGCCATTTAGCGTTTAGAATAAGACTAAAGCTTGAGTGTGTCGCTGGCAAGGCACTTGAGGGCCTCGAGGGGTGAGACACTCAGGGGTGGGAGTGGGGAGAAGACCTTGGAACAGTGAGGGGAGATTATCTTGAGATGATTTCGGGGCTTAGTGTCCTCGTGGCCCGGTCCTCGACCAGGCCTCCACTCCCAGGAAGCAGCCCGTGACAGCTGACTAACTCCCAGGTACCTATTTACTGCTAGTTAACAGGCGCATCAGGGTGAAAGAAACTATGCACATTGTTTCTCGCCGGCGCCCGGGATCGAATCCGGGACGACAGGATCACGCGTCCAGTGTTCTGTCCGCTCAGCCACCGGGCTCCTTTGAAACTATGGGGACGTTTAAAGGCGGAAAACAGGAGGATATCACCTTAGCAGTGATATCCTCAAGTACGATATCCATATACGTGTCCTGTAGCGCAGTAGTCTACACTTTTGATTCATAACTGGAGATTCTGGGTTCAGTCACTCGGGTGGATTGTTTGGGTAAGTTTCCTTTCATCTAATGATTCTATTCCAACTGCTTTTGCTGGATGTTCGAGCGACGGTCTCGCTTCATGCAGGTCTGCGTTCAATCCCCGACTGTCCGAGTGGTTGGGCACTATTCCTTCCCTGCCATCCCATCAATAATCCGTATCCTGACCAATACCAAGTGTTATATAGTCCTAATGGCTTGGCCATTAGTCGGACTAATGATACTTCCCTTCCCTAATGCACCTATTCACCTAGGAGCAAATAGATGCCCGGGAGATAGCCAACTGTTGTGAGTTGCATCCTGAGGAAAGGAAAGGTAAATCAAGTAAAGCGCTAAGCCTTACGAGTGTATAGCACTCTAGAGGGACATGAGGACTAGGCTCTGGGATTGGACAGACGGATGGAGTGATGCCTAACCACTTACACCATCAGGGGGTCGAACACTGACCACTTACACCTTCAGGGGGACGAACACTGACCACTTACACCATCAGGGGGTCGAACACTGACCACTTACACCATCAGAGGGACGAACACTGACCACTTACACCATCAGGGGGACGAACACTGACCACTTACACCATCAGGGGGTCGAACACTGACCACTTACACCATCAGGGGGTCGAACACTGACCACTTACACCATCAGAGGGACGAACACTGACCACTTACACCATGAGGGGGTCGAACACTGACCACTTACACCATGAGGGGGTCGAACACTGACCACTTACACCATGAGGGGGTCGAACACTGACCACTTACACCGTCAGAAAATCGAACACTAACCTGCAAGAAGCGAGACCGTCCCCCTACCGACTGGTCCAAGATGGCCTAGGGTAAGGAGAAAGGCCACAAAGACCTCCAAATCCCTGACTCTGGAGAACCATGAACTGAAACATTCAACTATGACATGATAGTGGAACACGTGACGACCCAGAAATAGGTGCGCGTTCTTGTGGCTTCGTATAAGCCGTCTAATCATGTTTGTTGCTTTATGTGCAGTTGCAACATACGCCAGTTTTTTTCCTTTTTAATCAGACACCGCACCGGACGACCTGCCTGACGTTGCAGGTCATTGCTGATGTTGGCTGGCTTGACCTTACTCATCAAATGCTATTTGTGGGGGTAATTTGAGTGGTGAGTTTGATGCTTCTGGTGTTGCTATTGTTGTTGCTTCTGGTGCTGCTTATTGTTGGTCTATTGGCCCTCCTGCTGTATTACTACAGCTGCTGCTGGTGTAGCTGCAAATACTGATGGTGTTGCTAATAATGCTACTGATATTCATAATGATATTGATACTTTGGCTGCTGGAGATGCTACTGTTGCTCCTTGTGTTGCTGGTGCGTACGTGGGCATTTATTTATTTTCCATGTATTCTCTCTGATTTTCCAGTAGTCATATTTGCTGTGGATGGTGGATGTTTCTCCCACAAACTCGTTCAAGCTCATCCCACTTGTTTAACTCTCTCCATATACAAGTATATCCTTGCATTTCTGTTGCTGTTCTTCCAACTTCCTACTGTGATCGTGTTCTGCGGTCTTACATCTGGAATGTGACTGCCTGTATACACTTTGCTTGCCTCGGTATCTTACACGTTGTGATCATGGCGCCTATTGTCCGTTTCTCTTTGTGCCATTAGCTTCAGTTGACTTATCCTAATAGTTTCTATGTTCTATCATGGATATGAGATTTGTTGCAAGTCTTTGGACCTTTTCATGTAAAATATAAAACCTTATGAAACTATAAAATTGTTACCAATGTAATAGTAATTTTTTATTGTTTTATTAAATTATTTTTGCACAAAATAAAGAATGACTAGGATGAATGACTAAGTAAGAAAGACTGTGAGTAAGAATGACTGTAAGTAAGACTGTGAGTAAGAGAATGACTCTTACTATCATTTCTGCTGCTACTACAACTAATAATAATATTACCACGACCAGTCTCACTAGTACTGTTACTAGAACTAAATATTGCCATTAATGTAGCTACTGCTTCTAAAATATTACTATTAAATTACTATCTCCATAACAAATACTACTCAAATTATCATCAAGTACTACCATTACTACTACTTCATCTGCTGCTACTACCACCATTACATCTACTGATACTAGTACTTCTACTTCCATTATTTCTACTAATTAAAATATTACTGGAGTAACAAACCAAAGACGTGTTCTCTCTCTCTCTCTTGCTTTAACAGGCATACAAGTGTGGGACACAAGGTAAACAGAGGCAAGTGTACCTAACAGGTGATCCCCGTGTCCTGAGTGTGTGATACATGTGTGTTTATGTTGGTTTATCACAGGTGCTCATCGGGAATAAATATTGGGTGCAGGTGCTGAACGAGTGTGAGAGATGGATAGTGAGTGATATAGATATTTTGTCAAATCTATATCATATCTACGTAATATCTTAGTTTTTTTGTCAGATATTCATTAATGGTTTTCCCTCATTTATATGCACTTTGTTTTATTTTTTTACTTGTTCAACTATGGCTTTATATTTAGCCAAACCTCTCCCTAACCCTTTTTCTCTTTCTCTTATGTATTTATATTTTTAATTTTGGCTTCTCTAATTCGTTGTTTATTTCCACAAGATTAAATTCCCCCACAATTAAACATTTTGCTCTCATTGTAAGCGATTTTTCTGTGATATGTTAAATATTTATGCTTTGCTTGTGTCCTCATTCTCTTGCCTACTATTTTCTTCAGATGAATGTTTAAAAAAACAAAATCCAAAATTAGATTTCTAAATGGTTTGAGAGCCCGAGAGATGTAGTTTCCGTTTGTGCTGTTTTCCCTTCATTAAATGCACTCGGTCTTGATATAGGCAGACACTGCCACTTTCTCGTTTGATTTCTTGATCATATCAGGTTCGAAAAAAAATCTGAACACAATCGACTTGAGAATGGTCCAGGACGGACCGAAACGTCGTCGTCCCTACACTTTCTTGTGTGTGGTTTGGTCAACAAATTCATAACACATCTTCTTCTATTTCATTTAATTTTTTAGCTATTTTTTCATCTTGATTTTAAAAGGTGTGGGTTGGAAATGAACGATTGGCGAGGCCTTTTGGAATTCGGTGAATAGAGGATTGGTTTAGGTAGGGTATGATTAGTCATCTATGGAATTGTAAAGAGATTCATTGTATGTTTACCTGAAATGTCTAATTGTAAACGATTGGGGAGATAGCAATTTGGAGATGATTTGGTGATGATGGTTGAGCAGGTTGGAGATTTGTCTTTATTTGAGGGAGTAGAGGGGCAGGGACTGGTGATGTAGGGAGGACGTGTGGTGAAAGGGAGGATGCGGAAGTTGACAACACTTTGCATATGTGGGCTGTATGTAATATTACAAATTAGTGAGGTCAGTGGGATGTGGTGTTTGGAGGTAACTTGTAGGATGCGAGTGGGAATGTGCTATTGAGAATTAATAACAAGTAAATATTCACCTATGTTGACCAGACCACACACTAGAAAGTGAAGGGACGACGACGTTTCGGTCCGTCCTGGACCATTCTTTAAGTCGACTCACAATCGACTTGAGAATGATCCAGGACGGACTGAAACGTCGTCGTCTCTTCACCTTCTAGTGTGTGGTCTGGTCAACATTCTTCAGCCACGTTATTGTGACTCATCGCCTGCATATTCATCTATATTCGCAGACGATGACTAACAATAACGTGGATGAAGAGTTGATATCCAGCCCACACATCTAGATACCAACTCGAAGACCTTTCGGTCCATCCTGGACTTGATAACAGGACTTGAAAATGGTCCAGGACGGACCAAAACGTCGTTTTTTCATTTTCAAATGTGTGGGTCGGGAATTTTTCCCGACAAATGGGCTTCAGTTCAACGTTGCAGTTTTTCAATTGCCAGACGCAAATTACAATGGATTCCCACCCCCCTTGCTGCTTACCTTTAAAATACGTGTTACTTATATACATAGCCTCAACTACCTCCTCCATTCAGCTCATTTCCCTTGCTCACTATTGCAGTGAAAAGTGCTTTCTTAAGTTCGGTTAGCTCATTTGGTTTGCCTATTTCTACGCATCTCCTGTCCTCGTATAATAAAAACCTTTCAGTTCTGAAAATCTTCTCAATGTCTGTGAATCTTACATGTTGTAATAATCTCTAGATGAGTGTGTCTTTACTCGTAGTAAGTCCTCTAAGTTCGGAGACAAGTAATGTAGCAAACATTCAGATACTTTTATCGTTTGAATTACGATTTAAGTTTTTTTTTTCCTACCACAGACGTGGCCACACATTTACAGTGCTAACCAGCATATATACAATTTCTTCTGTCCTCCATGGACAGGGTTAGAAATGTGTTAAGCATATATTTCAAGGGTTTATTGAACTATCAATCACTGAAGGTGAGTCGGTGCTTTTAAAATGCTAAGCTAACCTATAAACGAAAATACATAGATACATTTAACAGGTGGTGACAGAACACTGGAGCTTCATAGCCTTACACTGGTTAAACACGGTGTTCTACGACCTTAGTGTGTTTGTTTATGTACCTTCATGTTCAGGAATGTTCATCAGCTCTGATCATGCTGCTGATTTTACCAGTTGCTGTGTGCCTCCGGTTATATCTGCCAACATGAGAGTTTTCATGACATAAGTATTTCTACTCTCAACCTTCAATCCTCATCATCCCAGACACATAAATTTATTAATCTCCGGCTTGAGCAATCCGCTTCTAATCAGATTCGTCTCATCAGCATCTTAACGTCAGTAAACAGAAGCATGTATGGTCTTCGCTATATGCGTCACTGACACTCATGCGTCACTGTCAGTCCGCTGTTCTTGTGTGTGATTAGATGAGGTTTTCATCCTCATTTTCTCAACTCTTACTACGTCTCGCTGCTTCCTGATGGGTAATATCGTGAGCTGTTAGTTACTCAAGCATATTTCCGAAACTTGTGCAGTTGCCTCCTGTCAATGGTAGGTGTGTGTGTGTGTGTGTGTGTGTGTGTGTGTGTGTGTGTGTGTTCACTTACATGTATCACCTAGTTGTGATTGTGGGGGTTGAGCTCTGCTCTTTCGGCCCGCCTCTTAACTGTCAATCAACGTCCCCCCCCCCCACACACACACACACACAGAGGAAGCAGCCCGTAACGACTGTCTAGCTCCCAGGTATCTATTTACTGCTAGATAACAGGTGCATCAGGGTAAAAGAAACTCTACCCATTTGTTTCCTTTATCGCCGGGAATCGATCCCCGGTCCACAGGACTACGAATCCCGAGTGCTGTCCACTCAGACACCAGCGCCCAGGTGTGTGTGTGTGTGTTTGTAGAGAAAGTTCTTCCTGTTCTATTTAACCGACAGTTCAACTTTGAATTATTTATGAGTGCCATTGTCCTCTGAACCGTCGGAATCGTGTAGAGAATTATTTCACCTGTGTGGGTGTGTGTGTGTGTGTGTGTGTGTGTGTGTGTGTGTGTGTGTGTGTGTGTGTGTGTTTGTGTGTGTTTTGTGTGTGTGTGTGTTTGTGTGTGTGTGTGTTTGTGTGTGTGTGTGTGTGTGTGTGTGTGTGTGTGTGTGTGTGTGTGTGTGTGTGTGTGTGTGTGTTTGTGTGGTGTGTTTGTGTGTGTGTGTACTCACCTAGTTGTACTCACCTAGTTGTGCTTGCGGGGGTTGAGCTCTGGCTCTTTGGTCCCGCCTCTCATCCGTCAATCAACAGGTGTACAGTTTCCTGAGCCTAATGGGCTCTATCATATCTACATTTGAAACTGTGTATGGAGTCAGCCTCCACCACATCGCTTCCTAATGCATTCCATTTGTCAACCACTCTGACACTAAAAAAGTTCTTTCTAATATCTCTGTGGCTCATTTGGGCACTCAGCTTCCACCTGTGTCCCCTAGTGCGTGTGCCCCTTGTGTTAAACAGCCTGTCTTTATCAACCCTGTCGATTCCCCTGAGAATCTTGAATGTGGTGATCATGTCCCCCCTAACTCTTCTGTCTTCCAACGAAGTGAGGTTTAATTCCTGCAGTCGCTCCTCGTAGCTCATACCTCTCAGCTCGGGTACTAGTCTGGTGGCAAACCTTTGAACCTTTTCCAGTTTAGTCTTATGCTTGACTAGATAGGGACTCCATGCTGGAGCCGCATACTCCAGGATTGGTCTGACATATGTGGTATATAATGTTCTGAAAGATTCCTTACACAAGTTTCTAAAGGCCGTTCTTATGTTAGCCAACCTGGCATATGCTGCTGATGTTATCCTCTTGATATGAGCTTCAGGGGACAGGTCTGGCGTGATATCAACCCCAGGTCTTTCTCTCTCTCTGACTCTTGAAGTATTTCATCTCCCAAATGATACCTTGTATCTGGTCTCCTGCTTCCTACCCCTATCTTCATTACATTACATTTGCTTGGGTTAAACTCTAACAGCCATTTGTTCGACCATTCCTGCAGCTTGTCCAGGTCTTCTTGAAGTCTCAAGCTGTCCTCCTCTGTCTTAATCCTTCTCATGATTTTGGCGTCGTCAGCAAACATTGAGAGGAATGAGTCTATACCCTCTGGGAGATCATTTACGTATATCAGAAACAGGATAGGTCCAAGTACAGAGCCCTGTGGGACTCCACTGGTGACTTCACGCCAGTCTGAGGTCTCACCCCTCACTGTAACTCTGTTTCCTTTTGCTTAGGTACTCCCTTATCCACTGGAGCGCCCTACCTGTTACTCCTGCCTGTTTCTCCAGCTTATGCATCAACCTTTTATGGGGTACTGTGTCAAAGGCTTTCCGACAGTCCAAAAAATGCAGTCCGCCCACCCTTCTCTTTCTTGCTTAATTCTTGTCACCTGATCGTAGAATTCTATCAAGCCTGTAAGGCAAGATTTACCCTCCCTGAACCCATGTTGATGGGTTGTCACGAAGTCTCTTCTCTCCAGATGTGTTACTAGGTTTTTTCTCACAATCTTCTCCATCACCTTGCATGGTATACAAGTTAAGGACACTGGCCTGTAGTTCAGTGCCTCTTGTCTGTCACCCTTTTTGTATATTGGTACTACATTAGCAGTCTTCCATATTTCTGGTAGGTCCCCCGTTTCCAGTGACTTACTATACACTATGGAGAGTGGTAAGCAAAGTGCTCCTGCACACTCTTTCAATACCCATGGCGAGATTCCATCCGGCCCAACAGTTTTTCTCACATCCAGCTCCAATAGGTGCTTTTTGACCTCATCTCTTGTAATTTCGAACCTATCCAAGGTCACCTGGTTTGCTGCCACCTCTCCCAGCGCCGTGATATCTCCCTGTTCTATTGTAAAGACCTCCTGGAACCTTTTGTTGAGTTCTTCACACACCTCTTTGTCATTCTCTGTGTACCTGTCCTCGCCCACCCTAAGTTTAATCACCTGTTCCTTCACTGTTGTCTTCCTCCTGATGTGACTGTGTAGTAGCTTTGGTTCAGTCTTGGCTTTGTTAGCTATATCATTTTCATACCTTTTCTCAGCTGCTCTTCTCACACTGACATACTCGTTCCTGGTTCTCTGGTATCTCTCTCTACTTTCTGGTGTTCTGTTATTACGAAAGTTCCTCCATGCCCTTTTGTTCAGCTCCTTTGCTTTCATACATTCCCTATTAAACCACGGATTCTTCCTTTGCTTCTCTGTTTTTTCCTGTTGGGCTGGGACAAACCTGCTTACAGCCTCCTGACATTTTTGGGTGACATAGTCCATCATGTCTTGTACGGACTTGGTTCCGAGTTCTGTGTCCCAATGTATATCCCATAGGAATTTATTCATCTCCTCATAGTTTCCCTTTCTGTACGCCAGCCCTTTGGTTCCCAGTTCTTTTTTGGGGTGATAATTCTAGCTCAACCAGGTACTCAAAGCTCAATACACTATGATCACTCATTCCCAAGGGGGCTTCCAATGTGTGTGTGTGTGTGTGTGTGTNCCTCCATCGCCAGGATCGAATCCAGACCCTAGGATTACGAGTACCAAGCGCTGTCCACTCGGTCACAGTGCCCCCCCCTTGTGTGTAGACTTTGATTTTGATGAAGTAAATATTTGTGTTAAGAGAACTGTAATACATTCATTAGAACGTGTGAATAACTTGTAAATTTTTTTCAATTACAGGTAAGTGAACTTTTACAGCTCCTCGTGGGACAAAAATCTTCGAAATTTCAGGTATGTTTCTATTTTTTTTTATTTTAGTTTTTTTTCGGCACCAAAAACCTTTTTTCGCTGGGTTTTGGAACCACTACAATAGGGAGGTACAAATACGGATATCGAACTGGGGATATATGGGAGCTGGCCAGCCGAGCGGACAACACGCTAGACACGTGATCCTGTGGTCCCGAGTTCAATCCCAGGCGCCGGCGAGAAACGATGGGCAGAGTTTCACCCTATGCCCCCTGTTACCTAGCAGTAAATAGATACCTGGAGTTAGTCAGCTGTCACGGGCTACTTTCTAAGGGTGGAGGCCTGGTCGAGGACCGGGCCGCGGGAACACTAAAGCCTCGAAATCAACTCAAAGATAACCTCAAGGTAATCGAAATTTAGAAATATCATCATCAATGTAATTGCTGATTATTTAGAGAACCAATTAGTTGATCCTCTGAATTATAAGTTAATCAACATGTAGGAGCGTGAAAAAGTGAGGAGAAATTTGCATCGGCATCAAAAATAATTTTAGAAATTGGGGGTTACTTGGGAAGGGTAAAAGCAGAGTGGACCTGAGTGTGTGTGATCCCTGAAATGTATACCTACGTCATCCCTAGAATGAGAGTCGCTGCCGGCGGCATTCTAGCAAGGGAAGGGAATTATCAGGGGGAAAGCGCCAGCCATTCTAGCAAGCCGTACACGGTTTTGTTCCCAGGAAAACGTAAGATTCTGAGCACTCATCACCTCATATCATCGTGATTTTGTGAGGAAGAACACGTCAATACTCCAAGACCCTGGGAACATCATTTTTGGAAGGAAACAATACCGATTTTACCTACAATCAATGGACAAACAACGTTGTTTAGTGGCTGTCCAGCTGTCTGGTATTCTGCACAACCCAGCACGCAGGCGACCCAAACTGTCGTACCGCACTCGTCGCATATGACCCATAGCCTTCGGGCATCGCCACAAGAGGGAACTTTATAAGATGTACAGAGCCTAAAAGGGAAAAGTAGACCAAACACCTCAATTCGGTGTAAGGTATCCTTGATTCCATCTGGAGGAATCATTTTAAGACCTCTATTGGAGGGGAATGAATTTCTCCAGGCCTAATAGTGTCTCAGGCATTGGGTAGGGCAGTGAATCAGTCTTCACTACGTGGAGACATCATGGGGAAATCAAAGAGAAAGAAGCAATGGAGGAAGCTTTCAGACGAGGAGGGACAGTGGATCGAGATGCAACAAGCACCGAAGAAAACTGCTATCGAGGCTTCACCAAGTGATTCTACCAGCAAGACACCAGACATAATGGACCTAGAGAACCAGTCAAACCACGCCAGTGTCTGTTCCGGTATCAACACCGTTGCTGGAGTATGGAGTGGCGATTTCAGTGTCATATATGGGTCTGTACTCCAGCTCCTCGGTAATGGATGGGCAGACAAGGCCATCTGTTTATCTCGTGGTATCGGTGAAAGGCTCCGGTTTCCTGCCTCAGAAGAAGAGGGTCAATGACGATGACCTCTGGTGCGTGGCGTATCAAGATCAACGCAATCTAGGTTGTGGCTTCAATTTGCAATGTCAATTGCCGGGTAGAAGGATGTTATCCTAAGGTCACCCAGTGTACTGTCTGTCTAGCTAATGACATTTTGTGTTGAAAGAGGTGACATAAGGAGGCGATTGCGTCGAGGAGGGCAGTTCACCTTGGGCAGTCCATGAACTCTTGACATGGTCATGTGAGAGGACGAAGTGGCTGCCGTCGGTTTTAGAAGTGTGTTAGCTGGTAATTTATGCAGTGTTGGAAGAGCGGACGTTCCCAGGATTGGCCAGGAAGAGTTACGCGATGATGATGGTGCATCTGTTAAGAAGTGCTGCTAGAGACGTCTTCCAGGGTGTTAGCTACCTCTGTATGTGATTGAGACCCCTGTCAGCGTGATGTTGAAACCCTCTGCCAGTGTGTATCTGGAGAGTGGAGGTGGGGTGTTGGCCCATCGTGAAGATACGTGCGCTACGTTAAGAAAGTGAACAATGGCAGAGAAATAGACCATTGATATCCTGGACAATGTTTAGGAGTATCTGAAAAGGGGGACTGCTTTTCCAAGTTGAAACATCTTAGAAAACCCGAGTTGGTTTTAATAAGTGCTTATTTGGGGATGAAGGTGAGTGATCGTGATTTGCGGGTCGAGATCCTCTCGAACGTGCATAAGCATTTAAAATTTCCCGATAAAAAAGAAAGTGAAGTGCAGAGTAAAGGAGAAAGTGTTAAGGCTTCCACTGACAAGGAAGAGATGGTGAGAGTGACCAAGATAAGCTTAATGTTAGCCTCTTAACAGTGAAAATGCGAGAGTTAAAGATAAACCGTGAAATAAAAAAAGTCGAGAAGTGAGTGGAAAAAGCTAGAACTAGAAGAAAGAAGACAAGAAATGGAAATGAAATGCTTGGAAATAGAAAAAGAGAAAGAGAAGAAAGAGAGAAAGAAAGAGAAATCGAAGTGAAACGATTGGAGAAGGAAATGGAAATAGAAGAAAGGGAAGCAAGGCAACATGAATTGGAAGAGCTAAGATTAAGTGGTAGAAGGGAAACCAGCGGTCTTGACCCAGCGCAGAACATTAAAATGGTTCCTAAGCTCAATGAGAAGGAAGTATCAAAAGTTCCTTGCTAATTTTAAGAAGGTAGCTACATCATTAGATTGGTCGAGACAAAATGGGCCATTAGGATCCAATCCTAATGACTAGAAAAACCCAAACCGCATACTCTACACTGTCGATAGATGACTATTGATTATGACGGAGTCAAGGTGAATGCTGATGGGCTTACCAGTTGGTGCCTGAAGCATACAGGCAGAAGTTCTGTAACCTGAAGAAGACGTCAGAGAACACTTTTACAGAGTTTGCGTGTATTAAGGAGCGCCTTTTTATGAGTGGTGTGTATCTAGGAAGGGTGGAGACCAAAGAACAATTGGAACAACTCGTTTTATTCGAAGACTTCAAAGAATGTTTGTCTGGTGATCTGAAGATATACTTGGAGGTGCTACCAGGTATGTTCCGAAGAGCTAAGCAATTTTTGAAGTATAAGCCTGAAGAGGAGAGAACCGTTCCACGTAGTGCCGTGAAGACGGCAGTCCCAGGTGGTCCAAGACGAACTAGTCGAAGTAGTCCAAAACGAATTGGTCCTAGGAAGGACATAATGTGTTGGATATCTGCTAAGTGTCGAGGTAAGATAGGTAACGACCCACATAGGGAGGTAATACTGGCGAGTTGTGTGACACCACCAGTAGACACCCAGTCTCTAGGGATGAATAGAGGAACCAGGATTGTTTGCCCCTTACACTTCGAGAGGGTATGTATCGAGTGATTAGACAGGCAAGTCTGTAGTGATTCTCAAAGATAGTGGAGCAGCCCAATCTCTGATTTTGAGAAAGTCGTTACTCGAGGAAGTATCAACTGATGGGAAACAAAGGGTTATTTTAGATGGGTTTCCGTCGACGTGATATGTTGCCCCCCTTGGTAGAAGTATATTTGGAATCGCCATTTTCCAGGGGCAAGTGTACGTTGGCAATAGTGGATCACCTTCCTATAGAGGGGATAGAGGTCATACTGGCCAACGACTTGGCGTCACGTTTGGACATGACCATCCCATGGTAGGGGACGATCCGGTTGGAGAAGTGGTAAGACCCGTAGTAACAGCACAAACCAAATCCGAAGTACAGACGAAGTTGAAATCAAATGACTGGTTTAACCCTATATCTACCGCACAGGTTGTTGAGAGCACTCCAGCGAACTCTCCAGACTCTTCTCGCGAACTGAAACATTGGATTTAGAGCGACATGGATAATAGAGCCTGAGAAGGAACTTTACATGCAAGCACCCACAGATACCCTAGACTCTGGCACGATGGCAGGTAACCTGTACTTGCGGAATGATGAGGTGCGGTGTCCACGGAACCGACCAAGGACTCCCCAGATGTAATAGGTATTATGGACATTGCAGGCTTGTGAACGTTATTCCTCGTTTAGCCAAGTGGTTCTTAATAGTATTTTGTAATATCCTCATGTTTGCAATGAGAGAGGGGACCAAGGACTAGTGGAAGGACACACAGATGATATCACACGCAAGCATGGTGGAGCGATATCAGGGACAGGACATTCGCTCCATTATTGTTACGGACGGAGGAAGGGATCGAGAGGTGATTGAGGATGTTTTTAGTACAAGAAGTGTTTTAATGAGTGACAGTTCTCGACAGGTTAAAGCCCTTCGTGTAACTAGTGGGCCTCGTGTCGACTTTATAAGGAATGTTGGCAACCCGGACGTTGGAAAAGTGAACTCACTCTTCACAAGTGTACAATCAGTCACTGCGGGAATATGCGCGAACCAAGATATCAAGATATCGGTACATATCTCCAGATTGAACCTGTTAACCAAAATCACCAATTTCCTGTGTTCCAGATTCCTGTCTCCCTGAAGGACCGCCAGATCAGTACAGGAAACGCCTTTGTGCATACAACCACCAACAATACCACGGCTCGGGGAGGTATTGGCAGTTCGCCTCAGTTTTTCGATCTTCCTCCAAGCATCAGTACTTACATTACCCAAGGCATGCGATGTGGCCCCGCTACGAACCAGCACGTCGGTTAGATCATTGCTCGTGTTCTTGGTGTTCACTTTGGTCAAGACATCTCTATTAATACTGTTCCTAGAGCAGGACATTCTCCTGACATTGGTGATCTATCTGCACGCGTGTGATTGGTTTTATTCAAACTACTAACTTGTTTTATCTTTTTAGAAACAAAACCAAATAATTTTTTTTGGTTGGGGGGAGGAGGTGTTATGGTATCAACACCATTGCTGGAGTATAGAGTGGCGATTTCAGTGCTAATTATGGACTTGCACTCCAACTCCCCAGTATTGGGTGCTATGTAGACAACCCCATCTGTTGGTGGAGGCGTAGTATCGGTGAAAGGCTCCGGTTTCCTGCATCAGTTAAAGGACGAGGGTCGATGATTGTGACCTCTGGTGGGTGGTGAATCGAGATAAATGCCATCAAGGTTGTGACAACAATTTACAATGTCAATTCCCCAGTGGACGGGTGTTTGTCTAAAATCGCCCAGTGGAAAAGGGAAATGGTCTGTCTAGCTAATGACGTTTTATGTTAACAGGGGTGACATGAGAAGGTGATTGTGTCGAGGAAGGCAGTTCACCTTGGGCAGTCTAAGAACTATTGACTTGGTCCTGTGGGAGGACGAAGTGGCCGCCGTCGGTTATAGAAATGTGTTAGCTGCTGATTTATGAAGTGTTGGAAGAGCCAACGTACCCAGGATTGGCCAGGAAGAGTTACGCGATGACAGTGGTGCATCTGTTGAGAAGTGCTGCTAGTGAGCTGTTAGAGACTTCTGCCAGGGTGTTAGCGTTCCCTGTTGTTATTGTTTGAAACCTCCTGTCAGCATGTAGCTACATCCCTCTGCCAGTGTCTATCTGGAGAGCGGAGGTGGGGTGTTGGCACATCGTGAAAATACGGTGTGTGGGGACTGTCCATGTTGCAGAAGGTGAATGCACCAGTGTTTGCCATTAGGAGTGGACGACGTGTACCTGGAAAGTGGATTCACCGGGATTGATGAACACTGCCGATGTATTGGGTCCTGAGTGAAAGCGACACTTTGTAAATACGTGTAGTAATACTTTAATATAATATATATAGTGGTAAAGGTGTTAATATTTTGGTGAAGGTGTAATAGTGTATGGTTTATACCCCCCTCCCTTTATTCTTTGCACTAATACTTGACACAGGCACTTCTTGAAAGCTAAACACCGACTTGGGGTTGGATATAGGAGGAGGTTATAACAGCAAGAATCCGGTTACTGGCCCAAAGCAGCTGTAACAGTGTCAGACAATGTTTCCCTGTCTACAGCCCAGCCACAGGACAACAGTATGAGACAGGAGAGGACACCACCAGTCTCATATCAGACATCGTCACACTCTACACATCTTCCAAAATTCAAGATAATGCAGACAGACCACTTTCCTACAGCATATGGAGTAGTAACGGCAATGGAAAAGGAACAACTAGAGCTCATACTTCCCATCACAGTCAACCTGAAAGGAGAAATTATAATGACACCACGAGACCAACAGATTGCAAATAACTTAGTAAAAGTAAATGTCCTTCAAGGGAAACCTGTATGCTTGGAAAACTTGGATCCTTCAGAAAGACGCACACGAGTCTTGCATTTGGGATACCCAATCGACTTTCCCCTGGATTCAGTACTAGAACACAATCAAATCCTGACTGCATAACGATGCCGCACAAAAGGAGACAAAGCAGCGACACGTCAGGTTCTGGTGACCGTCAAGGGACATGTGCCAGAAACATTCAGTCTTGGAAATTAGGGAATATGCCGACAGAGACCATACGTCCGTGAACCCCTGCGCTGCTTCAGGTGTCAGGAATATGGCCATCAATCACGCTGCACCGGACAGGAGAGATGCGGAGTGTGATGTCTTAAGCATCCAGCCAAAGAATGTATAGCCAAGCACAAGGCAAGCCATACCACAACAGCCAAATGTCCAAATTGTGGAGGCAAACATCAGGCCTGGAGCATAACCTGCTCTGCATGGAAAGAAAAGGTGCAGACAGCTCAGGCTAGGATAACCACGCAGGCCAGCACTACATACATAAACCAACGTCTGGAACACTCGTGCACAGCCACAGCAAAGACCCACTCTCACAGAACAAAATTTCCTGGATCTATCAACTCCAAATCAGAAAATTAACAAAAATGCTGCAGAAATACAACACAAGCAAAATGCAAAAATCAATTACTTACGGAACCAACACAACAAATTTACAGTTTTACCACCGAGGTCCAGCTGAAAAACATGAAGATCATGGCAGAGATCATTATAAATTGCTTACAGATGACGCAGAACGCCTCACAACAACAGACTGAAGAAATCGCTTGTTTAATAATGGACAAGATCGTGCAGCAGACAATAGTTACACAAGAAATAGTCTGAGGCAAGACGGAGCACAAGAAGAAAAACAACATAGACATTCAGATTGCCAACAACAGTTGGGTAGTCAAGACACCAGCCCGTCAACATTCAGAAAAGCAACTACAAGAAGCAGTGACCACTCAAGATCAACGAATCTTACAACCCAAGAGACAGACAACAACCAATGCAGCCTGATATGCAACAACACCAACAAAGAAGTATTGAACAACAGAGATGCACAGATTCCAACAACACAAGAGGCAGGCATGAACAATCAATGCAGGCCAACACGCTGCAACAACATCAAGGAAGTACTGGACGGCAGAGATGCACAGATTCTGACAACACAAGAAACGGCCACAAGCAATCAATAAAGTCCAATGTGCAGCAATACCAACAGCAGAGTGATATGCAGGCGATGAGTCACAATAACGTGGCTGAAGTATGTTGTCCACAATCGCCTTGAGAATGGTCCAGGACAGACCGAAACGTCGTCGTCCCTTCACTTTCTAGTGTGTGGTCTGGTCAGGAAAGTGATGGACCACAGTTATGCACAGATTCCAATAATGCCGGCGATGACCACGAGCAATCAGTGCAGTCCGATTTGCAGCGACACGACTTGTGGGGAAAAATATAGACGTTGATTTCGAAGAGTTCTACTAGAACAGGCAACACCAACAGAAACTATCGTCTGGTCATTACGAATACTGCAGTGGAACATACAAGGTCTTGGAAATTAAAACCACACCCTTCAGGAAGCTGCAATCAGTATGAAAGCAGATATAATCGTTTTGGAAGAAACTCTTTTTCCCAGCCACGAAGTCCTTCAGATTAGCTGGATTAGCACTGTTACACCGTATGAACAAGGGAGACAAAGAGTGTTAATGACCCAAGTCAGAAACACCATACCCAGCAAGAAAATAGACCCAGTTTCATGTGGGGAAGGTGTAGAGGTAATAGCATTAACAGTGCATATGGCTAATATTAAGCTCCTCATTTACAAAGTCTACAAGCCCCCCTGGTTCCAAGGGATTGTCATAGCGAGGGGGTGGTAATGGGGGACGAGCTCCCACGACCTATGAAAAGCTCCAGTATGGCGTGCGTTTCAAATAGCCACTGACAACCAAGTCCAACTCCTGGCCTGCACGGGTGGCCTAGTCTTTAAGTCTGGCAGAACTGCTTTTACTGACAGGAGAAGGGGCGAGGGCGTGCCTCTGGCGCCTTAAAACCAGCAGCTCCGGGTACATGGGACTCGATAGCCAGGGAAGGCAATTCATCTAGGGGAAGATAGACCCTGATTTCAATCCTCCGCTGCCTCGCGGCCATATTCCTCTTTTGGGAAAGGCTTCAGGAGTCAACCTCGAGGAAAAATTCGGAGTTGGAGCCCCTAAGGCAGTTCGTTGTTGACGTCGACCTCGTCCTGGCAGCTCCTGCGACGGTGCTGGATCCGTGTGTATTGGCGCTTTCCTTTCTATTGGATAATATCAGCAACGTGGAAAGGGGGGACCTGCTGCATGGGTAACAGCTTCTCCTCCATATTGACCTACCCAGGCGTTGCGTCCTAGAGATTGACAACCAGAGTGCAGCTCCATAGTCTTCCGAGACTGAAGGATGCCTACTACAAGACGTAAACTAGAAGCAGAGGCAGTGCTTGCCTTAGCCTTGCATAAAAATGTAATTATTGATGGGGATTTTAATGCTCATCATCAAGAGTTAGGTGCGACTGGGACAGCCAGTGCCGATGGGCGCCATTTAGCTGCAGCTCTGCGAGAAGTACCTGAAATTACACTTCTTAACACTGTGGAACTCGCTTTCAAGTGGCTTCCCTCGAACTTACATTAATCTCAACAGCACTCAAGCATCAGGCGAAGTGGGAGGTAGATCCGGTGATCACCAGTGACCACTATGCTACTGTCACAACACTAAACATAGAACGACCTCCTACACCACCTGCACCACCTGCACAACCTAGGTGGAATTTAAAAAGGCCAACTGGAATATATACCAAGAGGAACTTGAAAAATGGTATTCAACATACACGCCACCTGAGGACTTGAACATACACGAGACCAATCTGCAGGAAGCCATTGCAGCTGCTGCAAACAAAGCTATTCCAATCATTATCCCAGGAAACACAATACGAAAGAACTATTAGCTCTATATTAATGAAGTTAAAGAACGAAACCACAGAGTCAACATCATTAGAAAACATCTAAAGAGAAACCCAACATAAGAAGGAAGAACTCTGCTAAGATCGGTGATATCTGAAGCAAGAAGTGTCTCTTGAGAGATAAAGGAGGCAAGATGGTTTAAGTGGTGTCAAACTCTACATGAACATAGTAGTCTTGGCAAGATATGGGGCCAGATTAAAACCTTATCAGGTCGACCAGCCCGACCACAGGCATGTATTCATTCATCGCAGGAGGCTGAGGGACTTGCTCTCTAATTTACAGAAAGAACAGCTTCATATCAGCTTCCTGCAATGGTCAGAAGGCAGCAAGAACAATTAAAACATGAGACGTTCTTAGCTATTCAAGAGAGGATAACTACAAATGACGAATGTGACTGTCTCTTCACCAAACGAGAACTAGTCAGTACCAAAAATGGCGGTAAGGACACTGCACCAGGTGCTGATAACATTATATACTCAATGATCGCACATGCAGGTCCTGCTGGAGAACAAGGAATATTGGACGTCATCAATTCATCTTGGCAGCAAGGCAAACTACCAACCTCTTGGAAGAAAGTAGACATATTCCGATTCCAAAGTTAAAAGAACCTAGCAATTATAGACCCATTTCATTAACATCATGCATTAGTAAAACTGCAGAACGGATGGTCTTAAATAGGCTACTGTGAAAGACTGGAGACCTGCATAAACACATTTGGCTTCACTAGAGGCGTAGGTACTGCCAACTGCATGACAACATTACTAGGAACAGTTAACTCAGGTCCAGCTATAGTGATCTTCCTTGATCTAGAAAAAGCATTCGAATTTGAAGCCCACAAGCAATTTTACACACCTTAGGTAAAAAAAGATGTAGAGGGAAATATGCTAGCATGGATTCAAGATTACCTAAGTCACAGGTATGCCAGAGTAAAGTTGCAGAGACAAGTGTCGGACTACCACTTGCATGAGAATGGGACTCCACAAGGAGGAGTTCTCAGTCCGACTCTTTTTAACATCCTTATGGAAAACCTTGTCACCATGACATTCGCAGAAAGGATTAAATTGCTAAGCTATTCTGATGATATAGCATTAGTCATTAAAGGCCCTTCCCTTCTAAATAAAGCACAAGGGGCGTTAGACAAAGTAACATCTGAATGCAGCATTTTAGGGGTAAAAATATCTGCACAGAAGTCTAAGGCAATGAGACTAGGCGGCAAGACTCCAGACAGGCACCTACGCATTCAAGACATTAACCTTCAGTGGGTTACACAATATCAATATATCGGAGTGTGAATACATTCTAAAATGACATTCAATGAGCAAATTCAATATCTGAAGGAGAAAACAAAATCACGACTGAATATAATGAGAGAAATCAAAAGGTCCCTTCTAGGAGCTGGACACAATGTTAAGAATGTCTTACATACACGTCGTTCGTTCCCTAGTTGATTATTCAGCGCCTGCCTTACTCACTCCTTCTCCTGGCCAGGGGGGGGGGGGCAAACATTGAGATTATTCAAAATGATGCAATGCGAGTCATAACAGGAGCTCCCACATTGACTAAAATACTGAGCCTAAGAATAGAAACCAAGCTAACTTCGATTGAAATAAGGGTAAAAGGGATAGTTACATGCTTGCTGACCAAGATATTGACTAGACCTGGAATCAGTTCACTTAAAGATATAATCACTGGAGCACTAACGCGGGACAGAAGAGCCTCCGATAGCAACAGGTGGACCCAGTTGTGCAATAAACAACATCAATACATAAGATATAACAAATAGTCACTGAGAAGGGTGTCGACGAAATACATGCAGACTTCGTTATACAAGCCCCTTGGGAATCTCTGCCAGCAGACTTTAAGATTATTGCTCTTGAAAGAAAGGCTTCAGGAGTCAACCTCGAGGAAAAATCCGGAGTTGGAGCCCCTAAGGCAGTTCGTTCTTGACTTCGACCTCGTTCTGGCAGCTCATACGATGGTGCTGGAACCGTGTATACTGGCGTTTGCCTTTCCATTGGATAATTTCAACAATTGTCCCCGCAATTTAGCAATTGGGGGGACCTGCTGCATGGGTAACAGCTTCTTTCATATTGACCTACCCAGGCATTGCGTCCTGGAGATTGACAACCAGAATGCAGCTCCATAGTCTTCCTGGACTGAAGGATGCCTACTACAAGCCCCCTAGATGTAAACTAGAAGCAGAGGCAGTGCTTGCCTTAGCCTTGCATAAAAATGTAATTATTGATGGGGATTTTAATGCTCATCATCAAGCGTCAGGTGCGACTGGGACAGCCAGTGCAGATGGGCGCCATTTAGCTGCAGCTCTGCGAGAAGTACCTGAAATTACACTTCATAACACTGTGGAATCCACTCGCTTTCAAGTGGGTTCCCTAGAACTTACATTATTCTCAACAGCACTCGAGCATCAGGCGAAGTGGGAGGTAGACCTGATGATCACCAGTGACCACTATGCTACTGTCACAACACTAAACATAGAACGACCTCCTACACCACCTGCACCACCTGCACAACCTAGGTGGAATTTAAAAAAGGCCAACTGGAATATATACAAAGAGGAACTTGAAAAATGGTATACAACATACACGCCACCTGAGGATTTGAACATACACAAGACCAATCTCCTTGGAAGCCATTGCAGCTGCTGCAAACAAAGCTTTTCCAACCATTATCCCAGGAGAAACAATACGGAGAACCATTAGCTCTATATTAATGAAGTTAAAGAACGAAACCACAGAGTCAACATCATTAGAAAACATCTAAAGAGAAACCCAACATCAGAAGGAAGAACTCTGCTAAGATCGGTGATATCTGAAACACGAAGTGTCTCTTGAGAGATAAAGGAGACAAGATGGTTTGAGTGGTGTCAAACTCTATATGAACATAGTAGTCTTGGCAAGATATGGTGCCAGATTAAAACCTTATCAGGTCGACCAGCCCGACCACAGGCATGTATTCAACTATTGCAGGAGGCTGAGAGACTTGCTCTCTAATTTACAGAAAGAACAGCTTCATATCAGCTTCCTGCAATGGTCAGAAGGCGGCAAGAACAAAACATGAGAGATTCTTAGCTATTCAAGAGAGGATAACTACAAATGACGAATGTGACTGACCCTTCACCAAACGAGAACTAGTCAGTGCCAAAAATGGCGGTAAGGACACTGCACCAGGTGCTGATAACATTACATACTCAATGATCGCACATGCAGGTCCTGCTGGAGAACAAGGAATATTGGATGTTATCAATGCATCTTGACAGCAAGGCAAATTACCAACCTCTTGGAAGAAAGTAGACATATTCCGATTCCAAAGTTAAAAGAACCTAGCAATTATAGACCCATTTCATTAACATCATGCATTAGTAAAACTGCAGAACGGATGGTCTTAAATAGGCTACTATGGAAGACTGGAGACCTGCATAAACACATATTTGGCTTCACTAGAGGCGTAGGTACTGCCAACTGCATGACAACATTACTAGGAACAGTTAACTCAGGTCCAGCTATAGTGATCTTCCTTGATCTAGAAAAAGCATTCGAATTTGAAGCCCACAAGCAATTTTACACACCTTAGGTAAAAAAAGATGTAGAGGGAAATATGCTAGCATGGATTCAAGATTACCTAAGTCACAGGTATGCCAGAGTAAAGTTGCAGAGACAAGTGTCGGACTACCACTTGCATGAGAATGGGACTCCACAAGGAGGAGTTCTCAGTCCGACTCTTTTTAACATCCTTATGGAAAACCTTGTCACCATGACATTCGCAGAAAGGATTAAATTGCTAAGCTATTCTGATGATATAACATTAGTCATTAAAGGCCCTTCCCTTCTAAATAAAGCACAAGGGGCGTTAGACAAAGTAACATCTGAATGCAGCATTTTAGGGGTAAAAATATCTGCACAGAAGTCTAAGGCAATGAGACTAGGCGGCAAGACTCCAGACAGGCACCTACGCATTCAAGACATTAACCTTCAGTGGGTTACACAATATCAATATATCGGAGTGTGAATACATTCTAAAATGACATTCAATGAGCAAATTCAATATCTGAAGGAGAAAACAAAATCACGACTGAATATAATGAGAGAAATCAAAAGGTCCCTTCTAGGAGCTGGACACAATGTTAAGAATGTCTTACATACACGTCGTTCGTTCCCTAGTTGATTATTCAGCGCCTGCCTTACTCACTCCTTCTCCTGGCCAGGGGGGGGGGCAAACATTGAGATTATTCAAAATGATGCAATGCGAGTCATAACAGGAGCTCCCACATTGACTAAAATACTGAGCCTAAGAATAGAAACCAAGCTAACGTCGATTGAAATAAGGGTAAAAGGGATAGTTACATGCATGCTGACCAAGATATTGACTAGACCTAGAATCAGTTCACTTAAAGATATAATCACTGGAGCACTAACGCGGGACAGAAGAGACTCCGATAGCAACAGGTGGACCCAGTTGTGCAATAAACAACATCAATACATAAGATATAACAAATAGTCACTGAGAAGGGTGTCGACGAAATACATGCAGACTTCATTATACAAGCCCCTTGGGAATCTCTGCCAGCAGACTTTAAGATTATTGCTCTTGAAAGAAAGGCTTCAGGAGTCAACCTCGAGGAAAAATCCGGAGTTGGAGCCCCTAAGGCAGTTCGTTCTTGACTTCGACCTCGTTCTGGCAGCTCATACGATGGTGCTGGAACCGTGTATACTGGCGTTTGCCTTTCCATTGGATAATTTCAACAATTGTCCCCGCAATTTAGCAATTGGGGGGACCTGCTGCATGGGTAACAGCTTCTCCTCCATATTGACCTACCAGGCGTTGCGTCCTGGAGATTGACAACCAGAATGCAGCTCCATAGTCTTCCTGGACTGAAGGATGCCTACTACAAGCCCCCTAGAGTAAACTAGAAGCAGAGGCAGTGCTTGCCTTAGCCTTGCATAAAAATTAATTATTGATGGGGATTTTAATGCTCATCATCAAGCGTCAGGTGCGACTGGGACAGCCAGTGCGATGGGCGCCATTTAGCTGCAGCTCTGCGAGAAGTACCTGAAATTACACTTCATAACACTGTGGAATCCACTCGCTTTCAAGTGGGTTCCCTAGAACTTACATTATTCTCAACAGCACTCGAGCATCAGGCGAAGTGGGAGGTAGACCTGATGATCACCAGTGACCACTATGCTACTGTCACAACACTAAACATAGAACGACCTCCTACACCACCTGCACCTGCACAACCTAGGTGGAATTTAAAAAGGCCAACTGGAATATATACAAGAGGAACTTGAAAAATGGTATACAACATACACGCCACCTGAGGATTTGAACATACACAGAAAATCTCCTTGGAAGCCATTGCAGCTGCTGCAAACAAAGCTTTCCAACCATTATCCCAGGAAACACAATACGAAAGAACTATTAGCTCTATATTAATGAAGTTAAAGAACGAAACCACAGAGTCAACATCATTAGAAAACATCTAAAGAGAAACCCAACATAAGAAGGAAGAACTCTGCTAAGATCGGTGATATCTGAAGCAGAAGTGTCTCTTGAGAGATAAAGGAGGCAAGATGGTTTAAGTGGTGTCAAACTCTACATGAACATAGTAGTCTTGGCAAGATATGGGGCCAGATTAAAACCTTATCAGGTCGACCAGCCCGACCACAGGCATGTATTCATTCATTGCAGGAGGCTTGAGAGACTTGCTCTCTAATTTACAGAAAGAACAGCTTCTTATCAGCTTCCTGCAATGGTCAGAAGGCAGCAAGAACAATTAAAACATGAGACGTTCTTAGCTATTCAAGAGAGGATAACTACAAATGACGAATGTGACTGTCTCTTCACCAAACAAGAACTAATCAGAGCCAAAAGAGGTGGTAAGGACACTGCACCAGGTGCTGATAACATTACTACTCAATGATCGCACATGCAGGTCCTGCTGGAGAACAAGGAATATTGGATGTTATCAACGCATCTTGGCAGCAAGGCAAACTACCAACCTCTTGGAAGAAAGTAGACATCATACCCATTCCAAAGCTGAAAGAACCTAGCAATTATAGACCCATTTCATTAACATCATGCATTAGTAAAACTGCAGAACGGATGGTCTTAAATAGGCTACTGTGGAAGACTGGAGACCTGCATAAACACATATTTGGCTTCACTAGAGGCGTAGGTACTACCAACTGCATGACAACATTACTAGGAACAGTTAACTCAGGTCCAGGTATAGTGATCTTCCTTGATCTAGAAAAAGCATTCGAATTTGAAGCCCACAAGCAATTTTACACACCTTAGGTAAAAAAAGATGTAGAGGGAAATATGCTAGCATGGATTCAAGATTACCTAAGTCACAGGTATGCCAGAGTAAAGTTGCAGAGACAAGTGTCGGACTACCACTTGCATGAGAATGGGACTCCACAAGGAGGAGTTCTCAGTCCGACTCTTTTTAACATCCTTATGGAAAACCTTGTCACCATGACATTCGCAGAAAGGATTAAATTGCTAATCTATTCTGATGATATAGCATTAGTCATTACAGGTCCTTCACTTCTAAATAAAGCACAAGGGGCGTTAGATAAAGTAATATCTGAATGCAGCATTTTAAGGGTAAAAATATCAGCACAGAAGTCTAAGGCAATGAGACTAGGCGGCAACACTCCAGACAGGCACCTGCGCATTCAAGACATTAACCTTCAGTGGGTTAGACACTATCAATATCTCGGAGTGTGGATAGATTCTAAAATGACATTCAATGAGCAAATTCAATATCTGATGGAGAAAACAAAATCACGACTGAATATAATGAGAGAAATCAAAGGGCCCCGTCTAGGAGCTGGACACAAAGTATTAAGAATGTCTTACATACACGCCGTTCGTTCCCTAGTTGATTATTCAGCGCCTGCCTTACTCACTCCTGAGATTATTCAAAATGATGCAATGCGAGTCATAACAGGAGCTCCCACGTCGACTAAAATACTGAGCCTAAGAATAGAAACCAAGCTAACGTAGATTGAAATAAGGGTAAAAGGGATAGCTGCATGCATGCTGACCATGATATTGACTAGACCTAGAATCAGTTCACTTAAAGATATAATCACTGGAGCACTAACGCGGGACAGAAGAGCCTCCGATAGCAACAGGTGGACCCAATGTGCAATAAACACCATCAATACATTAGATATAACAAATACAGTCACTGAGAAGGGTGTCGATGAAATACATGCAGACTTCATTATGCAAGCCCCTTGGGAATCTCTGCCAGCAGACTTTAAGATTATGGTTATTGAAGGAAAAAAGAGAACCAGACTAATCCTCGGCTGCTGCGTAATATTGCACAGATGCGTGTAGAAGCAAACTTGGCATCGGACAGCTTCACATACTTCACAGATGGATCAGTAGACCAGCAGGGACAAGAAACCGGAGCGGCATTTAAGGCAGGAAATTCTGTAGCTAGTTGGAGACTTCAAATGGGTGTTGAACTTTATAAACACCAGATGCTAACAATTCAAAAGGCTTTGGAACATGCTCTTGCTGAACACCGACAACATGTTATCATACATACAGATTCTAGAACACATACGAGACAACATCCATTTAATCACAAATGTCATATCATTAATGCAAACACTCAAACGTCAAGGCCGTCGGGTACTTAACTGGGTGCCAAGTCATGTGGGAATAAAAGGAAATGACATTGCAGACGAAGCTGCAAAACTTGCAACTATGTGGTATGTAAATGTCTACATTTCTTCTCAGAGTCTATCAGAGATTAAGAAAGTTATTAGAAATAGAGCAATGAAGAAGATTTACAGTGACCACAACACAGCAGTTACAACATCAGGATCTGCGGGTTAGTACAAGAATTCAACCAACTTTGAACCACTTATTTTGATGAAAGGAGCAGTAGAACAGCAAAAGTACACTTACATCGCATCAGGCTTGGATAACCATATGTTTGGGAAATAGGCTTACAGGTTCCAGAAGATGAGAGGAAATGTCAGCACTGTGGAGAAATGCCCGACAGACCACTGGAACATTATCTAACACAGTGCACAGTTACAAGCCCAAGAAGATTTCAACAGAGCAGAAGAAGTTGTTAAACACACTAGGCATAATCTTACTGAAGCGACCATATGAGTCATAAATACTCATGCTCTGCCTGAGTAAAACAGAAACAAGTAACACTTAGTGGACCATCCAGAGGCTTTGGGCCCGCGCTGGAATATCCCTGCAACAAAAAAATTCTATAATGAATCCCCAGGCCATCGCTAGAATTTCTTGAATCCAGCAATAAGATTCAAGACACATTTTAGAAAGGTATCTTGAATCGCATCCATCATTTTAATGAACCGACCCGATACTTAATAAAATTTCCCATCTTCTTCCTTTCTCCTCCCCTCCCCATCTTCCTTCCTCCTCCCCCTTCCCCTATCTTCTTTCCCCTCCCCACCCGATTCATCACCTCCCTTGCCCCTCTAGGTCAACCTTAACATTTGCACCAACGATCTGGTGCCTCACTGGGATCCGCAGCGGCCACTGCGGGGCTTCGGGGTTTTTTAAACAAGGAAATCTATTCGTGGCACTCCCGACCTCCCTAATGCCATTTAGCGTTTAGAATAAGACTAAAGCTTGAGTGTGTCGCTGGCAAGGCACTTGAGGGCCTCGAGGGGTGAGACACTCAGGGTGGGAGTGGGGAGAAGACCTTGGAACAGTGAGGGGAGGTTATCTTGAGATGATTTCGGGGCTTAGTGTCCTCGTGGCCCGGTCCTCGACCAGGCCTCCACTCCCAGGAAGCAGCCCGTGACAGCTGACTAACTCCCAGGTACCTATTTACTGCCAGTTAACAGGGGCATCAGGGTGAAAGAAACTATGCACATTGTTTCTCGCCGGCGCCCTGGATCGAATCCGGAACGACAGGATCACGCGTCCAGTGTTCTGTCCGCTCAGCCACCGGGCCCCTTTGAAACTATGGGGACGTCGAAAGGCGGAAAACAGGAGGATATCACCTTAGCAGTGATATCCTCAAGTACGATATCCATATACGTGTCCTGCAGCGCAGTAGTCTACACTTTTGATTCATAACTGGAGATTCTGGGTTCAGTCACTCGGGTGGATTGTTTGGGTAAGTTTCCTTTCATCTAATGATTCTATTCCAACTGCTTTTGCTGGATGTTCGAGCGACGGTCTCGCCTCATGCAAGTCCGCGTTCAATCCCCGACTGTCCGAGTGGTTAGGCACTATTCCTTCCCCGCCATCCCATCAATAATCCTTATCCTGACCAATACCAAGTGCTATATATTCCTAATGGCTTGGCCATTAGTCGGACTAATGATACTTCCCTTCCCTAATGCGCCTATTCACCTAGGAGCAAATAGATGCCCGGGAGATAGCCAACTGTTGTGAGTTGCATCCTGAGGAAAGGAAAGGTAAATAAAGTAAAGCGCTAAGCCTTACGGGTGTATAGCACTCTAGAGGGACATGAGGACTAGGCTCTGGGATTGGACAGACGGATGGAATGATGCCTAACCACTTACACCATCAGGGGGTCGAACACTGACCACTTACACCATCAGGGGGTCGAACACTGACCACTTACACCATCAGGGGGTCGAACACTGACCACTTACACCATCAGGGGGTCGAACACTGACCACTTACACCATCAGGGGGTCGAACACTGACCACTTACACCATCAGGGGTCGAACACTGACCACTTACACCACCATCAGAGGGACGAACACTGACCACTTACACCATGAGGGGGTCGAACACTGACCACTTACACCATGAGGGGGTCGAACACTGACCACTTACACCGTCAGAAAATCGAACACTAACCTGCAAGAAGCGAGACCGTCCCCCTACCGACTGGTCCAAGATGGCCTAGGGTAAGGAGAAAGGCCACAAAGACCTCCAAATCCCTGACTCTGGAGAACCATGAACTGAAACCATTCAACTACGACATGATAGTGGAACACGTGACGACCCAGAAATAGGTGCGCGTTCTTGTGGCTTCGTATAAGCCGTCTAATCATGTTTGTTGCTTTATGTGCAGTTGCAACATACGCCAGTTTTTTCCTTTTTAATCAGACACAGCACCGGACGACCTGCCTGACGTTGCAGGTCATTGCTGATGTTGGCTGGCTTGACCTTACTCATCAAATGCTGTTTGTGGGGGTAATTTGAGTGGTGAGTTTGATGCTTCTGGTGTTGCTATTGTTGTTGCTTCTGGTGCTGCTTATTGTTGGTCTATTGGCCCTCCTGCTGTATTACTACAGCTGCTGCTGGTGTAGCTGCAAATACTGATGGTGTTGCTAATAATGCTACTGATATTCATAATGATATGATACTTTGGCTGCTGGAGATGCTACTGTTGCTCCTGTGTTGCTGGTGCGTACGTGGGCATTTATTTATTTTCCATGTATTCCCTCTGATTTTCCAGTAGTCATACTTGCTGTCGATGGTGGATGCTTCTCCCACAAACTCGTTCAAGCTCATCCCACTTGTTTAACTCTCTCCATATACAAGTATTTCCATGCATTTCTTTTGCTGTTCTTCCAACTTCCTACTGTGATCGTGTTCTGCGTCTTACATCTGGAATGTGACTGCCTGTATACACTTTGCTTGCCTCGGTATCTTACACGTTGTGATCATGGCGCCTATTGTCCGTTTCTCTTTGTGCCATTAGCTTCAGTTGACTTATCCTAATAGTTTCTATGTTCTATCATGGATATGAGATTTGTTGCAAGCCTTTGGATCTTTTGATGTAAAATATAAAACCTTATGAAACTATAAAATTGTTACCAATGTAATAGTAATTTTTTATTAATTGTTTTATTAAATTATTTTTGCACAAAATAAAGAAAGAATGACTAGGATGAATGACTAAGTAAGAAAGACTGTGAGTAAGAATGACTGTAAGTAAGACTGTGAGTAAGAGAATGACTCTTACTATCATTTCTGCTGCTACTACAACTAATAATAATATTACCACGACCAGTCTCACTAGTACTGTTACTAGAACTAAATATTGCCATTAATGTAGCTACTGCTTCTAAAATATTACTATTAAATTACTATCTCCATAACAAATACTACTCAAATTATCATCAAGTACTACCATTACTACTTCATCTGCTGCTACTACTACCACCACTACATCTACTTCTACCACTACTTCTACTTCCATTATTTCTACTAATTAAAATATTACTGGAGTAACAAACCAGAGACGTGTTCTCTCTCTTGCTTTAACAGGCATACAAGTGTGGGACACAAGGTAAACAGAGGCAAGTGTACCTAACAGGTGATCCCCGTGTCCTGAGTGTGTGATCCCCGTGTCCTGAGTGTGTGATACATGTGTGTTTATGTTGGTTTATCACAGGTGCTCATCGTGAATAAATATTGGGTGCAGGTGCTGAACGAGTGTGAGATGGATAGTGAGTGATATAGATATTTTGCCAATCTATATCATATCTACGTAATATCTGTTTTTTGTCAGACATTCATTAATGGTTTTCCTTCATTTATATGCACTTTGTTTTATTTTTTACTTGTTCAACTATGGCTTTATATTTAGCCAAACCTCTCCCTAACCCTTTTTCTCTTTCTCTTATGTATTTATATTTTTAATTTTGGCTTCTCTAATTCGTTGTTTATTTCCACAAGATTAAATTCCCCCACAATTAAACATTTTGCTCTCATTGTAAGCGATTTTTCTGTGATATGTTAAATATTTATGCTTTGCTTGTGTCCTCATTCTCTTGCCTACTATTTTCTTCAGATGAATGTTTAAAAAACACAATCCAAAATTAGATTTCTAAATGGTTTGAGAGCCCGAGAGATGTAGTTTCCGTTTGTGCTGTTTTCCCTTCATTAAATGCACTCGGTCTTGATATAGGCAGACACTGCCACTTTCTCGTTTAATTTCTTGATCATATCAGGTTCGAAAAAAAATCTGAACACAATCGAAACGTCGTCGTCCCTTCACCTTCTAGTGTGTGGTTTGGTCAACAAATGCATAACACATTTTCTTCTATTTCATTTAATTTTTTAGCTATTTTTTCACGTTGATTTTAAAGGT
Source organism: Procambarus virginalis (assembly GCA_020271785.1). Lineage (NCBI taxonomy): Eukaryota > Metazoa > Arthropoda > Malacostraca > Decapoda > Cambaridae > Procambarus > Procambarus virginalis. The sequence continues at coordinate 2,107,696 of WNGS01145354.1, forward strand.
GTGGGTTGGAAATGAACGATTGGCGAGGCCTTTTGGAATTCGGTGAATAGAGGATTGGTTTAGGTAGGGTATGATTAGTCATCTATGGAATTGTAAAGAGATTCATTGTATGTTTACCTGAAATGTCTAATTGTAAACGATTGGGGAGATAGCAATTTGGAGATGATTTGGTGATGATGGTTGAGCAGGTTGGAGATTTGTCTTTATTTGAGGGAGTAGAGGGGCAGGGACTGGTGATGTAGGGAGGACGTGTGGTGAAAGGGAGGATGCGGAAGTTGACAACACTCTGCATATGTGGGCTGTATGTAATATTGCAAATTAGTGAGGTCAGTGGGATGTGGTGTTTGGAGGTAACTTGTAGGATGCGAGTGGGAATGTGCTATTGAGAATTAATAACAAGTAAATATTCACCTATGTTGACCAGACCACACTCTAGAAGGTGAAGGGACGACGACGGCGACGTTTCGGTCCGTCCTGGACCATTCTCAAGTCGACTCACAATCGACTTGAGAATGATCCAGGACGGACCGAAACGTCGTCGTCCCTTCACCTTCTAGTGTGTGGTCTGGTAAACATTCTTCAGCCACGTTATTGTGACTCATCGCCTGCATATTCATCTATATTCGCAGACGATGACTAACAATAACGTGGATGAAGAGTTGATATCCAGCCCACACATCTAGATACCAACTCGAAGACCTTTCGGTCCATCCTGGACTTGATAACAGGACTTGAAAATGGTCCAGGACGGACCAAAACGTCGTTTTTTCATTTTCAAATGTGTGGGTCGGGAATTTTTCCCGACAAATGGGCTTCAGTTCAACGTTGCAGTTTTTCAATTGCCAGACGCAAATTACAATGGATTCCCACCCCCTTGCTGCTTACCTTTAAAATACGTGTGTTACTTATATACATAGCCTCAACTACCTCCTCCATTCAGCTCATTTCCCTTGCTCACTATTGCAGTGAAAAGTGCTTTCTTAAGTTCGGTTAGCTCATTTGGTTTGCCTATTTCTACGCATCTCCTGTCCTCGTATAATAAAAACCTTTCAGTTCTGAAAATCTTCTCAATGTCTGTGAATCTTACATGTTGTAATAATCTCTGGATGAGTGTGTCTTTACTCGTAGTAAGTCCTCTAAGTTCGGAGACAAGTAATGAAGCAAACATTCAGATACTTTTAGTTTGAATTACGATTTAACAAGTGTTTTTTTTTTAATTATTATTTTCTACCACAGACGTGGCCACACATTTACAATGCTAACCAGCATATATACATTTTCTTCTGTCCTCCATGGACAGGGTTAGAGATGTGTTAAACATATATTTCAAGGGTTTATTGAACAATCAACCCCTGAAGGTGAGTCGGTGCTTTTAAAATTCTAAGCTAACCTATATACGTAAATACATAGATATATTTAACAGGTGGTGACAGAACACTGTAGCTTCATGGCCTTACACTGGTTAAACACAGTGTTCTGTGACCTTAAAGTGTGTGTGTTCATGTACCTTCATGTTCAGGAATGTTCATCAGCTTTGATCATGCTGCTGAGTTTACCAGTTGCTGTGTGCCTCAGGTTATATCTGCCAACATGTGAGTTTTCATGACATAAGTATTTCCACTCTCAACCTTCAATCATCATCCCAGACACATAAATTTATTAATCTCCGGCTAGAGCAATCCGCTTCTAATCAGATTCGTCTCATCAACATCTTAACGTCAGTAAACAGAAGCATGTATAATCTTCGTTATATACGTCACTGACACTCATGCGTCACTGTCAGTCCGCTGCTCTTGTGTGTGATTAGATGAGGTTTTCATCCTTATTTTCTCAACTCTTACTACGTCTCGCTGCTTCCTGATGGGTAATATCGTGAGCTGTTAGTTACTCAAGCATATTTCCGAAACTTGTGCAGTTGCCTCCTGTCAATTGTGTGTGTGTGTGTGTGTGTGTGTGTGTGTGTGTGTGTGTGTGTGTGTGTGTGTGTGTGTGTGTGTGTGTGTGTGTGTGTGTGTGTTCACTTACATGTATCACCTAGTTGTGCTTGTGGGGGTTGAGCTCTGCTCTTTCGGCCCGCCTCTTAACTGTCAATCAACGTCCCCCCCCCCCACACACACAGAGGAAGCAGCCCGTAACGACTGTCTAGCTCCCAGGTATCTATTTACTGCTAGATAACAGGTGCATCAGGGTAAAAGAAACTCTACCCATTTGTTTCCTTTATCGCCGGGAATCGATCCCCGGTCCACAGGACTACGAATCCCGAGTGCTGTCCACTCAGACACCAGCGCCCAGGTGTGTGTGTGTGTGTGTTTGTAGAGAAAGTTCTTCCTGTTCTATTTAACCGACAGTTCAACTTTGAATTATTTATGAGTGCCATTGTCCTCTGAACCGTCGGAATCGTGTAGAGAATTATTTCACCTGTGTGTGTGTGTGTGTGTGTGTGGGTGTGTGTGTGTGTGTGTGTGTGTGTGTGTGTGTGTGTGTGTGTGTGTGTGTGTACTCACCTAATTGTACTCACCTAATTGTGCTTGCGGGGGTGAGCTTTGGCTCTTTGGTCCCGCCTCTCATCTGTCAATCAACAGGTGTACAGATTCCTGAGCCTACTGGGCTCTATCATATCTACACTTGAAACTGTGTATGGAGTCAGCCTCCACCACATCACTTCCTAGTGCATTCCATTTATTAACTACTCTGACACTGAAAAAATTCTTTCTAACGTCTCTGTGGCTCATCTGGGTACTAAGTTTCCACCTGTGTCCCCTTGTTCGTGTCCCACCCGTGGTGAAGAGTTTCTCTTTGTCCGCCCTGTCAATTCCCCTGAGAATTTTGTAGGTGGTTATCATGTCTCCCCTTACTCTTCTGTTTTCCAGGGATGTGAGGTTCAGCTCCTTTAGCCTTTCCTCGTAGCTCAATCCTCTCAGTTCCGGGACGAGCCTGGTGGCATACCGCTGAATCTTCTCTAACTTTGTCTTGTGTTTAACTAGGTATGGACTCCAGGCTGGAGCTGCATACTCCAGGATTGGTCTTACATAAGTGGTATACAGGGTTCTGAAAGATTCCTTACACAAATTTCTAAAGGCAGTTCTTATGTTGGCCAGTCTAGCATATGCCGCTGATGATATTCTTTTGATGTGGGCTTCTGGGGACAGGTTCGGTGTGATATCAACCCCCAGGTCTTTCTCTCTATTTGACTCTTGTAGGATTGTGTGTGTGTGTGTGTGTGTATGTGTGTGTGTGTGTGTGTGTGTGTGTGTGTGTGTGTGTGTGTACTTAGTTGTGCTGGCGGGGGTTGAGCTCTGGCTCTTTGGTCCCGCCTCTCAACGGTCAATCAACTAATGTACAGGTTCCTGAGCCTACTGGGCTCGTATCATATCTATACTTGAAACTGTGTATGGAGTCAGCCCCACCACATCACTTCCTAATGCATTCCATTTGTCTACTACTGACACTGACAAAATGCTTTCTAACGTCTGTGGCTCGTTTGGGCACTCAATTTCCACCTGTGTCCCTAGTGCGTGTGCCCCTTGTGTAAAAAAGTTAAAAAGTTGTGTGTGTGTGTGTGTGTGTGTGTGTGTGTGTGTGTGTGTGTGTGTGTGTGTGTGTGTGTGTGTGTGTGTGTGTGTGTGAATGACACACACACACACACACACACACACACACACACACACACACACACACACACACACACACACACACACACACACACACGCCAACCACAGAACATGAGCAATATTGTCAGCAGGCAACCCGGCAAGAGCTCAATTCAGCAAGTCACACCAACATATTACCAGCATCTGTAACGCAGTCACTTGTGACAAACGAGCCGATATGTTCAAGCCAAAACAACCTCACCACTTGCGGGATGGTAACCGCGTTTAATGACTCTCTTCGTTATAAGCGTGGGAATATTTAATGAGTTTTTCGTTCATTCTGTATTCCTGAAAGATAATTTATATATTCGGGCGCTTGCGGTTTTGGTAAGTAATGGAATGAGAGAAATGATGGTAATAAAACTAATAATGGGATAGCTAATTCTGGGGATTTACATAGAAAGTCAAAATGCCTTGCGATATATATATATATATATATATATATATATAATATATATATATATATATATAATATATATATATATATATATATATATACCGAGAGTATCTGCGGATACAGGATTATCTATACTGCTGAAGTAGATGTATCTAAAGAAGGAATATCAGAAGCTCTCTCTTCCTGTGCTCCATTTTCTCAGCTTGCTCCTTCGACGAAAATACGATAACATTTGTTCATTCATATATCATATTTAATAGGAAATAGTGAATACCGGATATCACACTATGGATAACTACTGTTAGCTATAACTATTAATAGTGATGATAGTTCTTCTACTATTTCTCTACCTACTATTTCTGCTATTAATACTATCTAAAATATTATGGTTTTACTTCTTTCACAACAACCGTTACTACTCTAGTTTTTGCCAATATTGCTATCGATAATAGTGTAGTATACTACCTACTACTATACAAGCATGGGTTGGACATGTATATGAGTGGCATTGGGTGGTT
>WNGS01145354.1:2174168-2189890 GCA_020271785.1 Procambarus virginalis
GTGTGTGTGTGTGTGTGTTTAGACTGGTTGCATGTAGATCAGACAAATTTAGGTGTGTAAAACACACTTTTGGGAATTCGATACTACAAAGAATATTCGTTATTATTGCCGGCAGATGTACTCATAAATTCAGTATATCAAGTTAGAGAGAAAGGACTCAACACTCTGAACAAGTTTTCAATACGTTTATTATGGGCAGAAATTAATTGCCAAATCACTATTCATTCAGAATGTATTCCAAGCCGCATTAAATTTCCATGAAAAACTTTTTTTCCACCGAATGGATATACCATTGATCATAATGCTTTGGGTGACGATTGATGTTGATTCTCCGGAAGATACGCTGAACAGACTAGCGGTGAGAAGGGAAGGGATGCTGAAAAGACTAGCGATACACAGCCCCTGGAAGCCTCAATTCCAGCCCTGGAAGCCTCAATTCCAGCCCTGGAAGCCTCAATTCCAGCCCTGGAAGCCTCAATTCCAGCCCTGGAAGCCTCAATTCCAGCCCTGGAAGCCTCAATTCCAGCCCTGGAAGCCTCAATCCCAGCCCTGGAAGCTCAATCCCAGCCCTGGAAGCCTCCAATTCCAGCCCTGGAAGCCTCAATTCCAGCCCTGTAAGTCTCAATTCCAGCCCTGGAAGCCTCAATTCCAGCCCTGGAAGCCTCAATTCCAGCCCTGGAAGCCTCAATCCCAGCCCTGGAAGCCTCAATCCCAGCCCTGGAAGCCTCAATCCCAGACCTGGAAGCCTCAATCCCAGACCTGGAAGCCTCAATCCCAGCCCTGGAAGCCTCAATCCCAATCCTGGAAAATTCGGTCTTATTTCAGTGGTGCTTCAGTCCCCACTCTGGGAACCTCACGTATGAGTTATTAAGTGCAGAAAATTATTACCAATGCAAGCGTCTATCAATTGTAAATGAGGTTATTCCTTGGCATATTGATCATCGGCAATAGTGATGCATTATTGATCATCCATCAGAAAATGGAAATGAGGTTTCTTGCCCTCTTACTCTCATAGAAAATATAAATGAGTCCCTTTATGAACATCAAATTACACTGAAAGACTTTTTGTCTCGATATTAATAATGGAGAATTAATACCATGGACTTCTAACCAAAGAGTCAAATTATATATATATGTCGAATTAGTCTTGGATCAGTAAGGAATATTTGGCATATAGACATATCAGTGAATGAAATTGAGGAAGGATTTTTGGCTCCTACAAGGCAGCTGCAGTTTATATCACGCTATTATAGATATCAGAATGATGACCAAACCTCACATTAGAAATGGAGAAATTACCATTTTCCGGTCCGTCCTGGAGCGAATAATGGTCTATATCTTGAGGTTATCTTGAGATGATTTCGGGGCTTTTAGTGTCTCCGCGGCCCGGTCCTCGACCAGGCCTCCACCCCCAGGAAGCAGCCCGTGACAGCTGACTAACACCCAGGTACCTATTTTACTGTTAGGTAACAGGGGCATAGGGTGAAAGAAGCTCTGCCCATTGTTTCTTGCCGGCGCCTGGGATCGAACCCAGAACCACAGGATTAAAAGTCCAGCGTGCTGTCCGCTCGGCCAACCGGCTCCCTCCCTAAGTCTAGGGCTTAATCAAAAATACACCACTTGATATTGGTCCAGGACGGACCGGTCATTTCTCCGGAAAATAGTAATTTCTACCATTATCAAGTCGTATATTTCTGATTAAGCCCTGGACCATTATTCGGTCCAGGACGGACCGAAACTTCGTCGTTTTTGCATCTCCATCTTCTTGTGCGATCCTTATATATATTATGAATCATTTGCGTCATTGTGTTTGGTGGAAGCAGCAGTAATGTACCCGGACAGATGCCTAAATGTGCTGCCAAAACCCGCAAGTACTCAGAGTAAAAATCAAAAAAGCTTTAAGATCTGAATGGGTTTGAGGTCATAGCAATAAAGGACACCGCAAAAAAGGTCTAGGGGCGTCAACACTGAAAACAAATGGTGATAAAATGAGGTGTTTACATGGGGGTTGATATGTTGTAGAGGAAGCCGATCTTTTATAGCGAGGAGGAAAATAAGTTCAATAAAATATAAATGTGTTTGGCCTTCCCTCTCTCCTCCCCCAAAAAAATGGTTTAGTGAGCGAGGCAGGTAAGGTTGGGTGTAAATATGTCGGAGGGGTGGGAATTCCACCATTACGTCTGTAGAGGGCTGACAACTCATCCTGTCTCACTCCCTCCCTCCCTACCTCACTCCCTCTATCGTTTCCAAGTTCACTCCAAGCTTCCCTACGTCCCTCCATCACTCCAAATCGCCTTAACTCCCAATAACAATTAACCCTTCCCTCACTATCAACTATGTTCTCTCTCTCTGAAAATAACATTAAACACATCATAACATTTACAGAAGCATCTCAGTGTGTCTATGTGGATGCTCAAGAGTCTTCATCATTATACACAAATATATAATGTAATACACGAGACATACACTGTAAACACTACACAGATCTCTGACTATTTTGTTTACATATTTAACACACACAACTTTTCCATTCACCGGCATCTTTCTATCCTCTTTATTATGCAAAATCTGTCTCAGCCGCCCACTCCTGCGATAATCTTATGTCCCACACACACACACTGAACTGATGGGTGAGTGGACAGCGATCGGGATTCGTAGTCCTAAGAGTTCGGATTCAATCCCTGACGGAGGTGGAAACAAAAAGGCAAAGTTTCTTTCACTCTGATGCACTAGTTCACCTAGCAGTAAATAGGTACCTGGGAGTAAGACAGTTGACACGGCCTGCTTCCTGTGTGTGTGTGTGTGTGTGTGTGTGTGTGTGTGTGTGTGTGTGTGTGTGTGTGTGTGTGTGTGTGTGTGTGTGTGTGTGTGGGAAGGGATTGGGGGCAAAACTCAGTTGATTGATTGGCAGCTAACAGGCGGACCCAATGAGCCAGAGCTCAACCCCCGCAAGCACAACTAGGTGAGAACAACTAGGTGCATTTTGTCCCTATATGAATCACTGTCTCCTGTATCTCTCACTTTCTCCCTCACTCTCTCACATTCTCTCACATTCTCTCTCCCTCACTCACTTGTGTTCAACATAGCTGCCACCATTTTCATCTGTCTGGCTCCCGTCCCTCTATCCCATAGCCTGAGAGAGGATAGGGCAACGTCCCTTTCATTTCTGAATACCTAACGAGCCCTAAATCGCTTATAAACGAATCTAGGGCCCTTTTCCTCCACGTGCGTCGACGTCTTCCCTGGAATTCATGTTTATGTGAGAAAATCTACATATTAAGATTTATGCAAATGTCCGTCGAACCCACGATGGATTAAGGCTTCTGTTTACATCTTCTGAGCAGTAATGGGGGGGAGGGTTGAACTGCTGTGTACGACTTGAGCAGTGAGGGGGATGGAGACATGTTTACGACATGAGAAGTGAGGGGTTGAGACATGTTTCACCACATTATCAAGGAACTACAGCCCAGTATTTCCTTGATAATGTGGTGAAACACGAAGACGTTCGGAATTTTATGTTCGTGTTCCTAGTAGATACTTACGCATATATATGAATATAAAATTTATTTTGTCGGGGACAGGATACCTGTATATATATATATATATATATATATATATATATATATATATATATATATATATATATATATATATATATATATATATATATATATAATTGTACTTTAGCCTTGTATCGAGGTCCTTCTAAGGTCGAACTACTGACCCTCCCCAAAAGGCTCCGCAGTGACATTTGCCTTACACACTACTACATGAATATCAGCATTATATGAAAGAAAACGTGCCCGCTCATTTCTGCCCCGTCCGGGAATCGAACCTTGGGATTCGTAATTGTGAGACGATATCGAAGCCAACTGCACTGCAATGCACTCAACATAGATGTATGGGGCATCAGAGTGCCAGGAGGCAGGCGAAGTCATGAGTGAACGTCGCTGCTAACTCTTGAGATTATGGTCATACTTGAAGAAAGCGTCGAGGTCAGAAGACACACTGAGACTTCTTCATCGGAGTGTAATCACCGTTTAGAAGATTAGAAATGTTGGAAAAAATCCCCGTTTAGCTAAGTTTAGAAATGTTTAGAAGCTAAGTTTTATGTGCAGATAACTTGTAAGTTCAAACGTAAGAAAGATCTTTAAGGGTATTATATTTTCGGTGGGGTGAAAAAACAAGTTTCTCATCAATGGTAGTTTTAAGTTCGATTGTAATATAAAAGGCTATAAGTGAGGGAGAACTGAAAGTTCTAATGCAGTATTAAAAGTTTCAAGTAACTGGGGAATGAGACGTTCTACCAGACACCCGAAATGCTGTAGCCTCTTAGGAAAACATAAGAGGAAAAAATTATCGGTATTTCTACCAGACAAGAGGGAAAAATGGTCGTGATTTCGACCAGAATGGTAATGAAAAAGTGAGTCTTCACTATTATGTTCCCGGCTGCTTAGTTTCACAGGATGTTAGTTATATTGAGGAAGCTTTAAGGGAAGGGGGAGATACCTTTCATTCCCTAAACATGTTTATGGATGTAAGGTTAAATTCTGAAGTTCAGAGCTGCCAACACAATGTATGGTGCGTATGGTTCAAGAGCTAATCAGGACACCAAATGTGTGTACGTACCTTGATAGAAGATAGAAGTTGATAGAAAAAGCTTTTGTGTTTTATTTTTTGCTACATTCGAGAAAACATGAGTTTTATATCGAGCCATATTTGAGATGAACAAATCCACAAAGGCCGTGACGAGGATTCGAACCTGCGTCCGGGAGCATCCCAGACACTGCCTTAATCGACTGAGCTACGACAGTGTCTGATTAAAGCAGTGTCTGGGATGCTCCCGGACGCAGGTTCGAATCCTCGCCACGGCTCTTGTGGATTTGTTCATTTGATGCATCACGTTAGTGTGATCTGTGTGTCATATTTGAGATATTAAGCGTGCCTATATCAAAAATTATCGAAGTAGCAAAAAGTAAGATTGTTTTTCTCATGAACTTGCATTTCAAGTTCTTAGATCTAGAAGGCGATCTTGTGTCTAGCTGGGTTATGGGCATAAGGCCTGCCAACCGCCCTAATGTCACCTTCTGTGGTTTATTGTTCAATAAATAACTGAACTATATGTTTAACAGATCTCTAATCCTGTCCATGGAGGACAGAAGAAATTGTATTTATTCTGCTTAGCATTGTAAATGTATGGCCACTTCTGTGGTAGAAAATAATACTAATCTGTTGTTTATTAAGGCCACAAGAAGCGTTTACTAACCAAAGCAGCAAAAACCTAAACACTTAGGCTTGTCGGCACAACCATGATCTCGTTTCTTACAGGTCGGCGTTCAATCCCCGATGGTCCAAGTATTTGGGTACCCATCCTTCCCTTCTCCCTATCCCAAATCCCTATTTGGGATAGGGATCCTTTCCATGTGATGTATCGTCATAATAGCTTACCATACCTTCCCCCACCAACACACACACAATATATATGTATGTATGTATGTATGTATGTATGTATGTATGTATGTATGTATGTATGTATGTATGTATATATACCACACTCTCGTAGATAGAGCAGGAAAATAATAAACTAGGTATAATTCACTGAGAATCCTGGTATACACCCCTCAGTTCAGATATCCTTGAAGTAGATATGGGGGTTGGGTTCTTTACAAGCCTTAGAGAACGGCTGGGAGGGTGTGAATGTGAGGGTGAGTTCGAGACGTCATATGTAGAGGATAGAATCGATAAACTAGTTGATAAACGGCCCGCCCTCGAGCTCAAATTTGTTTGTAGTGTGTGGAAGAAAGAGTCTAATGTCCCATACGGCCCGTTACCGAACGCTAGAACTTGACTGACCGGCCCCATTCCGACCTGAGAACAGCCTTCACTAACTTTTTATTCGTATGTGGAAAATAATGCTTCCCATTTCACTTTCCATTATTTACGTTCTGTATTAATTTTCTTTGTACATTTTTTTTGCTCTTAAATAGGTAGAGTTCCAAATTTATCTCTTAAATAAGCAATGGTGCCTTATTAATCTCTTCAATAAGCAGTGGTTCTTTGATTACTCTTTAAAACATGCAGCGGTTCCTGAATTACTCTCTAAAATAAGCAATGGTGCCTTATTACTCTCTAAAATAAGCAACGGATAAATCAATTAAACAACTGATAAATAATTACTCTCTTAAATAAGAAACGGTTCCATATTTACTCTCTTAAATATGCAAAGGTTACTTAATTACTCGGTTAAATTGGCAACGGTTCTATATTTATCTGTTAAATAAAAACTCGTTAATTACCGTCTTACATAAGCAATGTTCCTAAATTACTCTTATATTCCAGCAATTGCTCCCTCGTTATTTTTCAATAACGAAAACTGCCTCAATCGCGTTTATTAATCTGGGAAAACGAGTTAAAGAAAATGGAATATTGCCGTTTTGCGATGACAGAGAGAGGTACAGTCGGTTCATTCTGTATTCCTAAGATTATTTTAGCCACTGCCTCCAAAACATTAATTATTTAGTCCCATTTCTCATTCGTTCGATTATCTTGTTCCACAAGCACTCGTTCCAAAGAAGAACAATAGAACAGAACTGTGAAATAATTAACACCCGGACAAAAATACAGAAATTTAGGGGGAAAAATGAACTAAGGGGAAGACGGGAAAGCACAATAGAGGTAAGTAAAGGGGGGGAAGTGAGGGGAAAAAAAACAGACCTCATCAGTAGGACTACACCCAGCTTATATGAGAGCCTGCCCTTCCCCTACTTTGCCCTCCCCTTCGGAATGGCCGACAACGGGGCTGTTTTTATGAATTTTATTGCCTTAAATTTCACATATCGCGTGCGTGCTGGCCGTTCCGCCGCCGATGTATGGGCTGAGGGGATGAATGGATGGATCACGTGGGGATATGGTCGCCCAAATTCTCCTAAATGGGGGGGGAGGGAGGAGGGGGCTGGTAGTCCCACACTTGGTGTGGCTCTGCTTATCTTTCCTGAACTTGTATTCAGTGTTTAGTATTCTTTGTTTTATTCCGTGTCCGAATAGTCAAGCATTATCTATTAATAAGTTTTAATCAATATACATAAACGCAAAAGGGTGATTGTCTGACCCAGTTCACTTTCCGGTTACGAATTTCGTTCAACTTAAATTCGAGAAAAGTAGCGTGACATTAGAGGGGCTCCGAGTAGAGCGACGGCCTCGCTTTATGCAGGTCGAGGATCAATCCCCTACCGTCCAAGTGGTTGGGCACCATTCCTTTCCCTTCCGTCCCATCCCAAGTCCTTTTTCCTGACCCCCTTCCAGTTGCTATACAGTCGAAATGGCTTGGCCTTTTCCCACAATAGTTAGAGGGGGGCTCCGAAGAGGCAGGTCTTACTACGGGACTTAGGGACAGTTAGAGGCCATTAAAACACGCGAAATTAAGGGATCTGAGGGGGACCACAGGGGCACCATTTCACCAAGGGGTTCCATGAGACCTGGAGAATACAGAATCTGGAACAGCCAGGGGGTCCTGGCACCAGTGGTGAAGATCCTCACTAGGTGCAATGTTCACCTCGAACAACGGGGGGGGGGGGGTTGTGATACTCGTGAACAATGGTGCGTTACGAAAGTCGTGGGTACTGAAGATCGTTTCTGATAGAGATAGTTCCTTGTGAAGATCTGGTGTAACGAATTTCGTGTGCAGTGATGATGGAGTGTCGTTATAATCGTGAACTGTGAAGATCGTGCATAATGAAGTGCAGGTGAAGTGAAGATCGCTTTCTATGAGGATGAAAGTAGTTGTGCACGCGGCCAGCCCTGCGACGTATCACTGGGAACAATAGGGGTACGTACCACGGACAATGCTGGGTACCCACCACAACCAACGCTGGGTACCCACCACTAGCAACGCTGGGTACCCACCACAAACAATGCTGGGTACCCACCACAAACAATACTGGGTACCCACCACAAAAAATACTGGGTACCCATCACAAACAATACTGGGTACCCATCACAAACAATACTGGGTACCCATCACAAACAATACTGGGTACCCATCACAAACAATACTGGGTACCCACCACAAACAACACTGGGTACCCACCACAAGCAACACTGGGTACCCACCACAAGCAACACTGGGTACCCACCACAAGCAACACTGGGTACCCACCACAAGCAACACTGGGTACCCACCACAAGCAACACTGGGTACCCACCACAAGCAACACTGGGTACCCACCACAAGCAACACTGGGTACCCACCACAAGCAACACTGGATACCCACCACAAGCAACACTGGGTACCCACCACAAGCAACACTGGGTACCCACCACAAGCAACACTGGGTACCCACCACAAACAATGCTGGTTACCCACCACAAACAATGCTGGTTACCCACCACAAGCAATGCTGGTTACCCACCACAAACAATGCTGGGTACCCACCACAAACAATACTGGGTACCCACCACAAACAATACTGAGTATCTACCACAAACAATGCTGGGTATCTACCACAAACAACGTTGATTACCCACCACAAGCAAAGCCATACGTACCACTGGTACAGGTTTCATCTATCCATGACTAAAGTGGATAGGTGAAATCTATCATAATCTGTAATCGTGATTTGTTCGCACTCACGTATATGTACTTGTAGGGTGAGCTTCAGCTCCCGAGCCCCACCTAGTTGCAAGTGCTCTCGAATCTCGTGCTACCTATCATTTCTATTCAAGAAAGTCTGTATAGTGATGGGATTAACTGTCTCCCTCTCTGATCACTCCGCTTGTTCAATGCTTTCAAACTGAAGAAATGTTGTCAAGTGCATCCCTGTGTCTCGTTCATGGGTCTACTTTTCACCCAGGCACTGTGTGTGTGTGTGTGTGTGTGTGTGTGTGTGTGTGTGTGTGTGTGTGTGTACTTAGTTACCTGAGCCTACTGGGCTCTATCATATCTATATTTGAAACTGTGTATGGAGTCAGCCTCCACCACATCACTTCCAAATGCATTCCATTTGCCAACTACTCTTGACACTGAAAAAATTCTTTCTAACGTCTCTATGGCTCATTTGGGCACTCAATTTCCACATGTGTCCCCTAGTGCGTGTGCCCCTTGTGTTAAATAGTCTGTCTTGTGTGTGTGAGTGTGTGTGTGTGATCTCATTTTAAATTTTTCTCGTTTACGAAAGGAATATGGTGGTGGACGTAAGGGTGTGGAGAGAGTGGAGTTGGTGGGGGTCGTTGTAAACTCTCTCTCGTGTGTAGTATTATTATTTATGGTGATTTATCCACAGAAGAATAGGTTGGGAGCATTGATCGATGTCATTACCTGTCTGGTGGCCGAGTCTGATGTGAAGTGGCAAGTGTGTGTGTGTGGCTGTGTATTCACCTATTGGTGCTTGTATGATCAACCATCAGCTCTTGGACCCGGACTTTTCCACCAGTCGGTTGTCTGAGGCAAGAACTCCAAAGCAAACAGGTTTCCTGTTTTTTTTTTGTATGTTTTATCATTGTATATCTTTATATGTCTATTTTCCTGATCAGCAAATGGCTAAAGAATGTTATTTTCATTAAGCTGAAATTCTCGTAATCTATTATAGGAACGGCTGTGTGACAAGCTGAGGAAATATTATATTATCCAAACAATAGAATGAATATCATTTAAAAATATCTCGGTGCTTCCATGCATTTTAAGTCTCGCAAATGTTTGACTAGTTGAATGTAATGACATTCCATTGAAGCAAATCTTACAAAACTTACAAAACGAATAAGAATGAAGAAAATATTAAAACACCTAAAAAAACAATAAAACAGTCCATTGTGGTACCTGGTGAAAAGTAAAACACCACTCCAAATAAAACAATGTCTTTATTAAACCGACGTCTCAAAGCCGTCAATATTTATGATCCTACAAGCCAAACACCTTCAAGAAAAACACGAAATAATACCATAGCGACGGCTAAACACCTCGGGAACCATTCATGCAAAATGTGAAGAAAAGACGAGCCTGATCACCTTCAAGAGAGACAAAAATATCTGAAGCCTCGCTCGACTGTGGGACTAGCAGAGCTGCGTCCGTCTGGGCTCTTGAGAGCGTCCGTCTTGGCTCTTAAGAGCGTCTGTCTTGGCTCTAGCCGCCGTTCGTCAGGAGTCTTAAAAGCGTCCGTCCGTGCTCTACTGAGATACTAGCAGAGCTGCGTCCGTCTGGGCTCTTGAGTGTCCGTCCGAGCTCTAGATGTCGTCCGTCCGGGCTTTAGACGCCGCCGTCCGGACTTTAGACGCCGTTCGTCTCCCGTACAAATATCACTCGGAGCTTCATGTAATAACAGCAAGACGTATGACGCTCTGAGCTGAAACACACACACCAGTTACAGAAACGCGAGCAGTTTCACTTTTTATATGCTATACGTTACCGGGGTAAGGCCATCTTGTTTCGATATTTCTTGTATATTGGGGACATCTATGACCATTTTGGCTCGCGGAGTGGAGCAGAGGGAGGGGAGGGACGAGTGAGGGAGGAAAAGCGGGTGTATGAGTGAGAAAAAAAGAGATGCAGAGAGAAACGAACGAATCGAAGAAGATAGAGCAGGAGAAAAGGAGAGGAAAAGTAGGTGTAATATTTTGTCCTCGGTCCAGAAAGGTTACGGCTCACGCATTTCTCTGGTAACTTGAATGACCCGTGTTACGTACTTAAAATACTCTTATTATTAAATGAATTATAACAGCAAAATGACAGCAAAATATTAATAGTATTTTTCTATATTTTCATCCTAATCATTCTTACTGATGCTGAAAAAATTGATATCTTTTGCCACCAAAGAAATAATTATCTGACATAACAAACAATTAATTACAAAACTTTCAGAGAGATTTCGTAACAGTTTCTTTCAAGGCGATAATATATATCTCCTCTCTGGAGGAATGGAAACATTAACCATTACTTAATGTAAGCAAGTATCGTGATTTTGAACTAAGTATTTAATAGAAAATTCGAACTATTTGGACTAAATTTGTATCTAAATTATTTTGATCAGCAGTTTTGACCATACATGAAGCCTCTGAGAAGGAAGGGAAGGAAACTATCAGGGGGGAAGTGCCAAGCCAGTATGACATAATTATTTCTTAGGTGGCAAAANGTGTCAAGTTGGCGAAAGTGTCGAATACACCATGTGTCAAACTTGGTGAAAGTGTCGAATATGCCATTTATCAACTTTGTGAAAGTTGAACACAACGTAGAAAACATTTCTCGAGCACTATTAATAATGGAATGACGTAACTCGATGTATTTATGTATGTACGTTTGGTTAGCATTATTTAAAGCATGCAATCCCATTCTGTGGTAGATTGTTCAGTAAATCACTGAACGGTATGTTTAACAAAACTCTAACCCTGTCTTTGGAGGACAGAAGGAAATGTATATATATATATAGTGGTTAGCATTGTAAATGTGTGGCCAAGACTGTGGTTGAAACAAATGAAAATAATTATCACAAATAATATGACAAGTGAAGCCTGGCCCGGGCCGGGCTTAGGGGAGTAAATGAACTCCAAAAACCCCATCCATCAGGTATTAAAAAGGGCCATCGATCGGACAAGGAATACATTCGTGTTCTTCAACAGCTTTCTTACGGAAACTGGCGATTAGGTGGAAATTATTCCTGTCTGCATTTCTTCCAGTCTTCATTGAAACAGTTTCACTCCTCTTGTTCTACATACTTTCATTATAAATACCGCTTCATGGTCCATTTCATGGAATTCCTCTTTGTGTGTGTCTGGGGACTTCATCATTGGTGTGTACTCAACTAGTTGTGCTTGCGGGGGTTAAGCTCTGGCTCATTGGTCCCGCCTTTCAACCGTCAATCCACTGATATAGAGATTCCTGAGCCGTCTGGGCTCTATCATATCTACATATCTCTATCGTGTGTGTGTGTGTGTGTGTGTATATATATATACGTGCTTTGTGTGTTTGAGAGTGCGTATGCTCATGTCTGCGAATGTGTATTTACGCTTTAATGGAATATAAAAACAAACAACTTTGCTTATTTTTTTGAGATTACTTTGTAATAGCGTTGCTGGCTCCTCCCGCCCTCCTTCAAGGAATTTATAGCGTACTCACCAAGATGCTAAAACCTTTATAACGGACGAATAAAAGGCTCCGTTTGAGACCTCTTTCAACACGCTTTGTTCTCCAGTTTACGGTCTTTGATAAACAATCCAAACCTCTAGATAGACTTTAAGAAAAAGTCTATTTTCCCATTTGGTTGCTATTATTGACAAAATATTGAGGACTCTGCTCATATTGATAGAGTTCTTGTATCAGTCATAGAGGCCAGCTCTTCACGACTCTCAACTCTAGTTTTACGGCGTATTTAGAGCGTATTTAAGTGTTCCTCTGACGACCTCTGTCACCACTTCCAGTTTCTCGTATCACACTTGATGTTTATTGGAAGTCACAGCGAGGTCGCAAGGCCTAGTGTGTTCAGTCGTAGGTTATTATGTACCAACAGTTATGTATTGTCTTCATTGTCTGAACAACACAAAATAAACATATTTCACGCTAATAATTCTTAAGAAAATTATATATGATAATGCTAACTAATACATTAATATAATATATTATAGATATATATATATATATATATAGCATTGTAAATATTTATATCATTTAGATCAAATGATCACCCAGGATCATTTAGAACTCTAAATGATCCTGGGCGTTATGGGTTCGAGTCCCAGGCGGGTCATTTAGAGAGTTTTGTGATGTATGGCACACACTAAGCCTTGTCATATACACCCAAATTGTGTGTGTGTGTGTGTGTTGTGTGTGTGTGTGTGTGTGTGTGTGTGTGTGTGTGTGTGTGTGTGAGTGTGTATCTGAGATATCAAACGCATAGCTCTGAATTTAAATGTCTTATTTCGTTGCGGTCATGTTTGTGGAAATGTGTATACGGATTTGGCTTTCGCTTATTTTTTTTTGGTGAGGTGTATACGTATGTATGTTTTTGTTGTTTTTGTACGTGTGTGTGTGTGTGTGTGTGTTGTGTGGTGTCTCTCTCTCTCTCTCTCTCTCTCTCTCTCATCTCTCTCTCTCTCTCTCTCTCTCTCTCTCTCTCTCTCCCTCTCTCTCTGCTAAATCACGAATATAACACCACTCTATATAAGTTTCTTCTTGTCCCAACTCGGTTTCATCAGCAATCCACAGTTCTTTGATCCCCTCAAGCATCTTTCTCTTCATCTGTCATCTTTACTTTTCTCTCTTTGTGCTCGTCGCTTTCCCAATTCCTCATTTTACTAACTCTCGCCCCCTCTCTCTCCTCTGTTCAATTATGTTTTTTTTAAATGATGATTTTTAAATATTAAAAATGGATTAAGGATGACTTAGAATTAAGGAGGAGGAAAACACCGATTGAGGCTCTTCGACAGAGTTAAGAACAGTCAGAAGATATTTACAAAAAACTGTTGCAAATAGACTGCCAAAATTGAGTAATTTAGAATGTGGCTTCAGATATTAATGTCCTATTTAGGGAAAAACATAATGCTGCCGTTTATTAGTTTGGTGGAGTAAATTCAGCTTATAATTGGGATATTAGTGAAGCTCTTTATGCTGCCTTATGGGAAGATGAATACAGTTTGTACAGTTGATTATTTCATTAGATTTGTCTCACCCCTTTTGCGTAATCTTCCCGTTATTCTTCTGCTTTGTAGCCGTAATTACTGTTTCATATCCTTCTCAGCTATTTTGTAATTTTCCTTCCTTTCCCTGACATTTCTTACCTCTTGTTTCTTTTTCTCTTTGTTCTTCCTCCTTGTCATCTTCCACCTCTACTTCATCCCCCTCTTTCACCTGCTTCTTCTTTTCCTCCTCATTTATCCTTCCAAATAATCTTCCAAACCCTCCTTCTATCCCACTTTCTCCTCTTCCCTTTTCTCCTTCAGGTCACAGAGAGGGGGCTGCCTGGCCAGCCCTTTCTCTGGAGCAAGCAGTCAGCTTCTCCTAGACTCAAAATCCCGACCCATTCAAAAAGCCCAGATCCCAACGCGGCATCTTTTTCACACACTTTAACATAGAAAGTGTGGCCATGAATATTTATCAAATGACGCGGATCCACAGGCATTACTGCAGCCTCCGGGAGGGGGAGGCGAAGGGAGGGGGTTATAACAGGGGGCAGAAATGACCGTAGGAGTAAAGAAATGACCGATCTGTTACTCAAATGACCGCCAGCAAGCGAACCGACTTTGTATTTATGGTGCTTTAAATGGGAAATGAGGGGAGAGCCGGGCGGCCAAGAGACAAGGAACCAGGGAACCAGGGAACCAGGGAACGGGTGGACCAGGGAACGGAGTGACCAGGGAACGAGGTGACAAGGACACTGGGTGAGGAGCGAACGAGTCGACCAAGGAACGGTACAAATCAGGGAACCGGTCGACGAAGTGTCCAGATGATCAGGGAATGGGTCGACGAAATGTCCGGACGATCAGGGAACATGTCGACGAAGTGTCCGGGCGATCAGGGAACGGGCCCATTGAAGAACGGTTGACCCACAGAACCCAAATAACGTATAATTACTCGTCAATATCATAAATATTGTTGCAAAGAATGTGCAGAATGCTTTCGTCCTCAGACTTCCGTCGCATCAATTAGACACTGATTCCTCTCAGTATCCAGTGACAAGATCTGTTTTCGTTTTTAAGTCAAGGTTGATGTATATGCAGGCGATGAGTCACAATAACGTGGCTAAAGTATGTTGACCAGACCACACACTAGAAGGTGAAGGGACGACGACGTTTCGGTCCGTCCTGGACCATTCTCAAGTCGATTGTGAGAATGAGTCTCTCACGTCTTGTGAGAATGTGATTGCGAGTCACAATCGACTTGAGAATGGTCCAAGACGGACCGAAACGTTGATGTACTTGTTAACATACACCTTTACCAACATTTCAATAAGTCTCAATGAGTGCGTGTATTATTTTTCATTTGATTATTCATCTAGTGGACTTCTTATAGTCTTTTCACTTCCACAACTTTCTCAATAAATCCAGAATCTTCTTTTATTTTCAGCACTTACATGTTACAGATTTCTCATTAAATCCTAATTTTCTAGTATATTTTAGATTTTTCACTTCTACGTCAAATGTTTCCTTAAATTATTAAGTGCTCTGTTACACTCGGAATGTTCTAGTTTCACTCTGGATTTCACCTTGAGATCATTACGTATGCTTCAATTGAAGATTTTTCATATAAATCAAAACTTGTTCATTAATTCAAACTTTCTATTCAAGTTAGAAAGCTTGTTTCGGTTCTCGGCTTTCCCTTTAATTTTCAGATTTTACATTTAAATACACACATTTAAATTAACTCTAGACATACCCAGCAATTCCAGGTATCCCCTTTAATTCCAGACATACCCTAGACATTCCAGACATTCCACACAGTCCCTACAGATCCACACATACCATTCAATTCAGATATACATTCTCCACAGCTCCACACACATCCTACCATTCCAGACAAACCCCTACAATCCAAACATGCCATACAATTTCACACATACCCTAAAAATCCACACATTCAAGCTTTCTTCTGCCTTTCGAATTCCCCTTTACCAAGGGGAAAAAATAAGGTCAAGATAATCGGATTATACGAAATATTAGATTTACGGGAATTATTGGAATTATAGGAACTCGAGAGACACGATGGACTATAATCCACCAGATTGAGGATGGACAATAGATGTTTT
>WNGS01145354.1:2189915-2208922 GCA_020271785.1 Procambarus virginalis
ATATATATATATATATATAATAATACAGTATTCTGTTCCCCGACAAAATAAATTTATATTCATATATATGCGTAAGTATCCACTAGGAACACGAACATAAAATTCCGACAACGTCTTCGTGTTTCATAACCACATTAAATCAAGGGAATCTGGGCTGTAGTTCATTGATAATGTGGGAAACAGTCGCAAACATGTCTCAACCCCTCACTTCTCATGTCGTAAACATGTCTCCATCCCCCTCCACTGCCTCAAGTCGTACACAAGCAGTTCAAGCCCTCCCCCCATTACTGCTCAGAAGATGTAAACAGAAGCCTAATCCATCGTGGGTTCGAACGGACATTTGGCATAAATCTTAATATGTAGATTTTCTCACATAAACATGAATTCCAGGGAAGACGTCGAACGCACGTGGAGGAAAAGAAAGCCCTAGATTCGTTTATAGCGATTTAAGGGCCTCGTTAGGTAGTCAGGAATGAAAGGGACGTTGCCCTATCCTCTCTCAGGCTATGGGATAGAGGGACGGGAGCCAGACAGATGAAGAGATGTGCAAGCTATGTTGAACACAAGTGAGTGAGGGAGAGAGAATGTGGAGAGAATGTGAGAGAAGTGAGGGAGAAAGTGAGAGATACAGGAGACAGTGATTCATATAGGGACAAAATGCACCTAGTTTGTTCTCACCTAGTTGTGCCTTGCGGGCGGGGGTTGAGCTCTGGCTTCATGGGCCCGCCGGTTAGCTTAGCCAATTCAAAGTCAACTGAGTTTTGCCCCAATCCTTCCCCACACACACACACACACACACAACAAACACACACACACACACACCACACACCACACAAACCAGGAAGCAGGGCCCGTGTTCAACTGTTACTCTCCAGGTACCTATTTACTGCTAGGTGAACTAAGTGCATCAGAGTGAAAGAAACTTTGCCTTTTTGTTTCCTCATCCACCTCCGTCAGGGATTGAAATCCGAAACTCTTAGGACTACGAATCCGATCGCTGTCCACTCACCCATCAAGGTTTCAGTGTGTGTGTGTGTGACTAAGATTGTCGCAGGAGTGGGCGGCTGGAGGCAGAATTTTGCATAATAAAGAGGATAGAAAGATGCCGGTGAGTGGAAAAAGTTGTGTGGGGGTAAATATGTAAACAAAATAGTCAGAGATCTGTGTAGTGTTTACAGTGTGTGTGTGTCTCGTTTAATTACATATTATAATTTGGGTAATAATGATGGACTCTTGAGCATCCACATACACACACTGAGATGCTTTGATAAATTGTTAAGTGGTTTAAATGTTATTTTCAGAGTAGAGAGACATAGTTGATAGTGAGGGGAAGGGTTAATTGTTATTGGGAGTTAAGGCGATTTTGGAGTGATGGAGGGACGTAGGGAAGCTTGGAGTGAACTTGAAAACGATAGAGGAAGTGAGGTAGGGAGGGAGGGAATGAGGTAGGGAGGGGATGGAGGGAGGGCAGGAAGAGTTGTCAGCCCTCTACAGACGTAATGGTGGAATTCCCACCCCTCCGACATATTTACACCCAACCTTACCTGCCTCGCTCGCTAAACCATTTTTTTGGGGGAGGAGAGAGGGGAGGCCAAACACATTTATATTTTATTGAATTTATTTTCCTCCGCTATAAAAAAATCTGGTTTTCTCTACAACATATCAACCCCCATGTAAACACCTCATTTTATCACCATTTGTTTTCAGTGTTGACGCCCCTAGACCTTTTTTGCGGTGGCCTTTATTGCTATGACCTCAAACCCATTCAGATCTTAAAGCTTTTTTTCATTTTTACTCTGAGTACTTGCGGGTTTTGGCAGCACACATTTAGGCATCTGTCCGGGTACATTGCTGCTGCTTCCACCAAACACAATGACGCAAATGATTCATAATATATATAAGGATCGCACAAGAAGATGGAGATGCAGAAACGACGAAGTTTCGGTCCGTCATGGACCGAATAATGGTCCAGGGGTTTAATCTGAAATACATGACTTGATAATGGTAGAAATTACTATTTTCCGGAGAAATGACCGGTCCGTCCTGGACCAATATCAAGTGGTGTATTTTTGATTAAGCCCTAGACTTAGGGAGGGAGCCGTTGGCCGAGCGACAGCACTTGGATTTCGTATCCTGTGGTTCGGGTTCGATCCCCGGTGGAGGCGGAAACAATAGGCAAAATGTTTCTTTTACCCTGATGGCCCTGTTACCTAGCAGTAAAATAGGTACCTGGGAGCTAGACAGCTGCTACGGGCTGCTTCCTGGGGGGTGGAGGCCTGGTCGAGGACCGGCCGCGGGGACACTAAGCCCCGAAATCATCTCAGATAACCTCAAGATATAGACCATTATTCGCTCCAGGACGGACCGGAAAATGGTAATTTCTCCATTTCTAATGTGAGGTTTGGTCATCATTCTGATATCTATAATAGCGTGATATAAACTGCAGCTGCCTTGTAGGAGCCAAAAATCCTTCCTCAATTTCATTCACGGATATGTCTATATGCCAATATTCCTTACTGATCCAGACTAATTCGACATATATATATAATTTGACTCTTTGGTTAGAAGTCCATGGTATTAATTCTCCATTATTAATATCGAGACAAAAAGTCTTTCAGTGTAATTTGATGTTCATAAAGGGACTCATTTATATTTTCTATGAGAGTAAGAGGGCAAGAAACCTCATTTCCATTTTCTGATGGATGATCAATAATGCATCACTATTGCCGATGATCAATATGCCAAGGAATAACCTCATTTACAATTGATAGACGCTTGCATTGGTAATAATTTTCCTGCACTTAATATCTCACACGTGAGGTTCCCAGAGTGGGGACTGAAGCAACCCCTGAAATAGGACCGAATTTTCCAGGATTGGGATTGAGGCTTCCAGGGCTGGAATTGAGGCTTCCAGGGCTGGAATTGAGGCTTCCAGGGCCTGGCTTGGAGGCTCCCAGGGCTGGGATTGAGGCTTCCAGGTCTGGGATTGAGGTTTACAGGGCTGGAATTGAGGCGTTCCAGGGCTGGAATTGAGGCTTCCAGGACTGGAATTGAGGCTGCTTCCAGGGCTGGAAGTGAGGCTTCCATGGCTGGAATTGAGGCTCCAGGGCTGGGGATTGGAGGGCTTCCATGGCTGGAATTGAGGCTTCCAAGGCTGGAATTGAGGCTTCCAGGGCCTGGAATTGAGGCTTCCAGGGCTGGGATTGAGGCTTCCAGGGCTGGGATTGAGGCTTCCATGGCTGGAATTGAGGCTTCCAGGTCTGGGATTGAGGCTTTCCAGGGCTGGAATTGAGGCTTCCAGGGGCTGGAATTGAGGCTTCCAGGGCTGGAATTGAGGCTTACAGGGGCTGGAATTGAGGGCTTCCAGGGC
This sequence comes from Procambarus virginalis, assembly GCA_020271785.1. Taxonomy (NCBI): domain Eukaryota; kingdom Metazoa; phylum Arthropoda; class Malacostraca; order Decapoda; family Cambaridae; genus Procambarus; species Procambarus virginalis. The sequence continues at coordinate 2,193,286 of WNGS01145354.1, forward strand.
TGGGGATTGAGGCTTCAGGGCTGGAATTGAGGCTTCCAGGGCTGGAATTGAGGCTTCCAGGGTCTGGATTGGAGGCTTCCAGGGCTGGAATTAAGGGCATTCCAGGGCTGGATCTGAGGCTTCCAGGGCTGGGGATTGAGGGCTTCCAGGGCTGGGATTGAGGCTTCCAAGGGCTGGGATTGAGGCTTCCAGGGCTGGAATTGAGGCTTCCGGGGCTGGGATTGAGGCTTCCAGGGATGGAACTGAGGCTTCCAGGGATGGAACTGATGCTTCCAGGGCTGGAAGTGAGGCTTCCATGGCTGGAATTGAGGCTTCCAGGGCTGGGATTGAGGCTTCCAGGGATGGAATTGAGGCCTTACAGGGCTGGAATTGAGGCTTCCAGGGCTGGAATTGAGGCTTCCAGGGCTGGAATTGAGGCTTCCAGGTCTGGGATTGAGGCTTCCAGGGCTGGAATTGAGGGCTTCCATGGCTGGAATGGAGGCTTCCAGGGCTGGAATTGAGGCTTCCAGGGCTGGAATTTAGGCTTACAGAGCTGGGATTGAAGCTTCCAGGACTGGAATTGAGGCTTCCAGGGCTGGGGATTGAGGCTTCCAGGGCTGGAATTGAGGCTTCCAGGGCTGGAATTGAGGCTTCCGGGGCTGGGATTGAGGCTTCCAGGGCTGGGATTGAGGCTTCCATGGCTGGAATTGAGGCGTCCAGGGCTTGGAATTGAGGCTTCCAGGGGCTGGAATTGAGGCTTCCAGGGGCTGTGTATCGCTAGTCTTTTCAGCATCCCTTCCCTTCTCAACCGCTAGTCTGTTCAGCGTATCTTCCGGAGAATCAACATCAATCGTCACCCAAAGCATTATGATCAATGGTAGATCCATTCGGTGGAAAAAAAAGTTTTTCATGGAAATTTAATGCTGCTTGGAATACATTCTGAATGAGATAGTGATTGTGGCAATTAATTTCTGCCCATAATGAACGTATTGAAACTCGTTCAGAGTGTCGAGTCCTTTCTCTCTAACTTGATATACTGAATTTATGAATACATCTGCTGGGCAATAACAAAGAAATATTCTTCGTAGTATCGAATTCCCAAAAGTGTGTTCTTACCTCCTAAATTTGTCTGATCTACATGCAACCAGTCTAAACACACACATACACACACACACACACACACACACACACCACACACACACACACACACTCCCCTCCTCGGACCTCATTTTATTACGAGCGAAACATGGAGTGTAATGTGCAAATATTCCCCGCAATAATTGGCCACGAAGTCTGGGGAAGCTAGTTTGAAGTCCCTCTGGCCTCAAGTTGTAGAGTTTCTTGTCGACGTGGCCAAATTTATCTGCAGTGGGAGAGAGCCAGAGGGAATTTCGTTAATATTGCCGAGTATTTTGTTAACTTCCCGTTCTCTCTCTCTCTCTGACTTTCGCTTTTAGTCTCCCAATTTCTCTCTCACTTTTTGTCTCTCTTTCGGTCTCTCTCTCTCTTCCATCATTCAGTTCTGGATGTCTGTTCCGTTTTTCACTCTCTCTCGCTCTCTCTCTCTCTCTCTCTCTCTCTCTCTCTCTCAAGCGAACACTTTGCTTTAATCTTTAATATTGCAATTGTAATCAACTCTGTACAAATACAAAGATAAATACAGCTGAAGACTAGCAAACCGAAAAGGGAAATAGCAGAAAGCCAGAGAATTCATATAGAGGTTTGCATGGAAGAGGGGAATTAAAAAAAACTCATAAATTATGAACTTCATAAGAAATAAACTAAAAGAATTTCAAAGGAATTCGTTAAGAAACAGGGGAACCAGGACAGGCCTTACCCCAAGGGTTTTGATGGGCAACGTCTTGAGGTAAAAGGCATGCGATGCAGACATAGCAGAGCAGAAGTAGATAACAAAATTTAAGAGGAATGGAGAAGCAGTCTGAGAATGACATAGCACCAAAAGCAGAGGACTGGCCATAAGGGGCATCATGACAGCATCAAGAAAAAATGCCCCCCCCAAAAAAAAAAATCCGATATATCTATATATATATACCTTATATATATATACTATATATGATATATTATTATATATATTATATATATCATTATACTTATATATATATTAGGAGTATTTTTTCACCTGATGATGAAGTTTTCCATTGAGATTGCTTCTATAATGTTGCCTTGGAAACTTGTCCACAGACTTCTGCCCACCACCACTGATTCCACCAGCCAGTGTTTACCTATTTATATTTTAATCTAAACTTTCCCAATTTAAGTCCATTGTTTCGCGTTCTAACTTTCATCTAATATTTTGAGATATTCCTCCTGCGTATTCCCCCCCGCCCCTCGCTTGGACACCCATATATGCTTAATATATCTGAAGGGGTAAGGAGAAGATGGGTATTGATTGTTGTCAGCAAGATGACAATTTTTCGATCCCACAGCTCATCTTCTGCCTTATATGTCTCCCTCTCCTCGTACAGGAGCCACCAAATACAAGTATGTAACCACAACTGCGCTGTGAACTGGCCTGAACAGTTATAGGATATGTTTGCAATTCTACCCATGTTGACTCTGACCACACACTAGAAGGTGAAGGGACGACGACGTTTCGGTCCGTCCTGGACCATTCTCAAGTCGTTTTATATATTAAATTTAATAAAATCGTATATCTCCATGAACAAATCGTTTTGGCGATACTGAAGAGTCCTGAGGATCTTTGGATCATATTATTTTCCTTTCTATTTGCAACAACATTCATCCCATTCTCTCTGTCTGTCTGTCGTCCTCTCTCTGTCTCTCTCTCCTCCTCTCTCTCTCCCTCCCACAGTCGTGTTATTATAGGTTTTAAAACTTTGTTTCTCGAAGCTCGGAATTATGAAAACACAAGGTGTCGACGAGGTGATCAGAGTGAGACCGCAGTTAATTAGTCAGGTGTTGCCTCCTAGACAACTTCCGTTGTCCGTGTTTACGGTCTTCTGACTCGACATTCACCGTCTCTGATTTACGTTCGTGGCCGGTTGATCCGGATTTAAATGGTAAACACGAGGAAATACGTTTATTATCGTTTTTGTATCTCTTCGTCTTGATGTGGGCCTTGGTTTTGAGTGATATATGGTGTGTGTTGTTAATGTGATTGTATACATTGGAGTTTGGTAATAATGGTTTATCGTGTGTGTGTGTGTGTGTGTGGTGTGTGTGTGTGTGTGTGTGTGTGTATAATGATCATTATTATACTTTATATGTGGTGTTGATCAAACCACACATTAGAAAGTGAAGGGTCGACGACGTTTCGGTCCGTCCTGGACCATTCTAAAGTCGATTGTCGTAGGAACATCTATATATATGATGGTAGGTAGAGGTTTAACTCCTAGGACCCGCCTTTCAGACGCCGGTCATTTGTTACAATGATTCTAGTTCCTCCTTTTGCTCATTATACCTACTATAAAACGATATATTGTCAGCATCACTATGTTTTTTTGTTCATTCGACTGCTCATTGCTCTTTATGTATTTGTGTTTGAACTTGCTTAGTTATACTTTCCTAGTTTTGCTTGCAGGAAAAGATCAAAAGGCAAAGATCAACTTGATCTTTGCCTTTTTGGTACAGCCTCTCAACCAACTTATCCCTTCACATAGTGCTTCGTATTTTTGTGTAATTCCCAACGGTCAAAAAACATGATGTATTATAGATTACTGCATCTCGCAAACTCGTCGGGCTGTTACGTGGATTATTTGTGGGCTCTCGGCTAGGATTAGAGCGGACAATTTAGTGCATTATTTTTCGTGAAGTTGTGACAACTCGAGGAGATTCAACAGTCAGTCAACTGGTGTACAGATTCCTGAGCCTATTGGGCACTATCATATCTTGACTTTGAAACTGTGAATGGAGTCAGCCTCCACCACATCACTGCGTAATGCATTCCATTCGTTAACTACTCGGACACGGAAAAAATTATCTATATATTAATTATTGGGCCCATTTGGGTACTGAATTTTCACTTGTGTCGCCTTGTTCAGGAATAACCCGTGCATAATAGTTTAGCTTTATCTACACTGTCAGTTCCTATGACAATTTTGTAGGTTGTGATCATATCTCTACTAACTCCTTTGTCTCCCAGTGTGTATTTGTGTTCATGTGTGTATGCTTTTGCACACCGAGGAGAAGTGTTCATTTGATCTCCATGCATCACCTATACTCAGAGTAGGGAGATAAGGTAGTCCAACTTCACTACCACTCATATAGAGTGGTAGATAAAGACAGGCTATTTACCACAAGGGGCACACGCACTAGGGGACACAGGTGGAAACTGAGTGCCCAAATAAGCCACAGAGACGTAAGAAAGAATATTTTCAGTGTGAGAGTAGTAGACAAATGGAATGCATTAGAAAGTGATGTGGTGGAGGCTCCATACACAGCTTCAAGTGTAGATATGATAGAGCCCAGTAGGAACAGGAACCTCTACATTAGTGGATTGACAGTTGAGAGACGGGACCAAAGAGCCAGAGCTCAACCCCCGCAAGCACAATTAGGTAAATTAGGTAAGATAGCGACCTTTGAATGCTACCTATTCTGCCATTCTTGACCAGCTACTCAAATATTGCCGAATGGGTCACCTGTATCCTTTAATAGTAGTAGTAGGTAACCATCAGTCTCGGGAGACTATGGAGTTGCGCACCAGTGTCGGCCTGGTCTGGAGTGGCCTCATCAGGCCACAAAGCTAGGGTAGGTTGATATGGAGGAGAAGCTGTTACCCAGGCAGCAGGTCCTCCCTCTCCACGGCGCCGAAAGTCCCCAATGGAAAGGCGAACGCCAATAAGATTGGTTCCAGCGCCGTCGCAGGATCTGTGAGTTTCGGGGTTGACCTCGAAGTTGGTGAAAAAGGGCACAGAGACCTCCAAACCCGGAGACCGCCGTGGACGGGGCCGGAGAAGAACCATCCCAACAAGGACATGAACGACCCCAGCCTTCTGAAGCAGAGCTTGGGCCGTACGAGCTCCAGGAGGTGGACGGTCCGGTCCCGCACCTACGGGTCCCAGACAGAGATCGTCACAGCCCTCTTTCACATAATTGTTGTATTCCCGATGCATCGAACCAATAATGAAGGGGAGAAGAGAGTCAGAGGAGAAGATAGAGATTAAAACACCTGTATGAGGTGACACCTGAACACCTGTGTGGGGAGAAAAGGGTGTAACAAATGAGTCTTGAACACCTGTCGACCGATACACATATTCAGGAAAGTTATTGGGGCTGTTGCGCTGTTCCGACAGCTTTTGTGTGTGTTGGCGTTATCAAGTGGGAGTGTATATGGTAATTTTTATAACATACGTGTCTGTTATCATTAAGATTATCGCAGCATCCCGACTGAACATCACCGTATATATAATATACATAAATATATATATGTGGCTGAAACTCACATGTAAATTAATATCGTCCAACGCCAATGAAAATCTCTTGGATTACGATGCTATATAATTACCTAGTTTGAATACTTAATAATATTTTCAGATCAACACTCGGCTTGTTTCTTAGAGCTCATGTGTCTTTTGTAATGCTATTGATTTTCCACTCAGTGAGAGTATAGGGTGCACACAGAGTGAGTTGGAGGTACGTAATTTATTACCAGTCGCAGTATGAGTATTGAGTGCAAGATGAGCTTCCGCTTAGAGAATGAGTTCGTGGTGCATAATAAATTACCACTCACTGGATGAGAATGAAATGTTCAATGCACTACCGTTCATAGGATGAGAATGGAATGTTCAGTACACTATCGTTAATAGGATGAGAATGGAATGCTCAATACACTACCGTTCATAGGATGAGAATGGAATGCTCAATACACTACCGTTCATAGGATGAGAATGGAATGCTCAATACACTACCGTTCATAGGATGAGAATGGAATGCTCAATACACTACCGTTCATAGGATGAGAATGGAATGCTCAATACACTACCGTTCACTGGATGAGAATGGAATGTTCAATACACTACCGTTCATAGGATGAGAATGGAATGCTCAATACACTACCGTTCATAGGATGAGAATGGAATGCTCAATAAACTACCGCTCAAAGGCTAAGAATGAAATGCTCAATAAACTGCCACTCACAAGCTTCGAGAGTCTCCTCATATAATCCGCTCCACTTATTTACGACTCTGCAACAGAACAAGTTCCTTCTGATCTCTCAGTGGCTCATCTTAGTTTCCAGTTTCCAGTTATGTCCTCTCCTTCCACCTGGGCTGAACGGTAGAGCTACGGACTCGTTTCATGCAGGTCTGCGTTCAATTCCCGACTGTCCAAGTGGATGGGCACCTTTCCTTCCCCCCGTCCCATTTTAGTTCATATCCTGATCCCTTCCCAGTGATATATAGTTTAGTGGCTTGGCGCTTTTCCGTGTTAGCTTCTTTTTCGAATTTGTATAGGAGTCTCTTGCGAGGAACAGTGTCAACAGCTTTCCGACAATCCAGAAAAATGCAATCTGCCCAGCCCTCTCTATCCTATGTGTTGTAATCTTGACATAGTACGGTAATGGGTCAAGCATGATTTGCCTTTGCTGAATCCATGTTGATGGTTGGAAACATAATTTATATGTTTAAGAGAAGGGTCTTCGATCATTTAGTCTTTCTAATATCTTAGAAGAAATACTTGTTAGTGGTACAAGTCTGTAGTTCCGTTGTTCCAGTCTTACTCCTTTTTTGTATACAGGGACCACATGAACGTCGTCGTCCCTTCACCTTCTAGTGTGTGGTCTGGTCAACACAGGGACCACATTTCCCACTTTCCAAATGTCAGGAAGTTCCTCTAATTTCAAGTGATGCGTTGAAGGCGCCTGACAGCTGGGTTGACAGCGCTTCGGATTCGTAGTCCTGAGGTTCCGGGTTCGATCCCCGGTGGAGGCGGAAACAAATAGGCAAAATGTTTCTTTTACCCTGATGGCCCTGTTACCTAGCAGTAAAATAGGTACCTGGGAGCTAGACAGCTGCTACGGGCTGCTTCCTGGGGGGTGGAGGCCTGGTCGAGGACCGGGCCGCGGGGACACTAAGCCCCGAAATCATCTCAAGATAACCTCAAGAAGACTATAACAAGGGGGTACACACAGTGCAACAGCTCCTTCGTCTAGGGTCTCTGGTGAGATGCTGTCAGGACCTTTGGCTTTCATCACATCCAGCTCCTTTAATTGTTTCTTTACTTCCTGTCATTACTTCTATTTCAATGTCTTTCTCCTAGCATCACCTGTCCCATTAAAAGTTGAAGACATAAGAGGCAGTTCAGGTTCGATCTTAAGAACGTCTTGGAAACTTTTATTGAATTCTTCACACACTTATCATTCTTGTTGTGGCCTCCTTCTGTTTAGCAAAAATCTGATTACTTATTCCTTTACTCACATCTTCCTCTTCATGTGGTTATCTAGTAGTTTATCCTGATCCTTTACCTTGGATGCTATGTCATTCTTATACTGCTTCTCTGCTGCTCTCAGAGCTCCTGTGAATTCATTCCTCTTTATTACATATATGCTCTGGATCTCAACTGTTCTGTGGTCTCTGTAATTTTCCAATCTCTATTACTTCTGCTTATTGACTGAATGTACTCACCTAGTTGTTCTTGCGGGGGTTGAGCTCTGGCTCTTTGGTCCCGCCTCTCAACCGTCAATCAACAGGTGTACAGGTTCCTGAGTCTATTGGGCTCTATCATATCTACACTTGAAACTGTGTATGGAGTCAGCCTCCACCACATGCGTACACACACATTATGTGTGTGTGTGTGTGTGTGTGTGCGTGTGCGTGCGTGTGCGTGCGTGTGTTTGCGTGTTCGTGTGTGTGTGTGTGTGTGTGTGTGTGTGTGTGTGTGTGTGTGTGTGTGCGTGTGTTGTGTGTGCGTGTGTTCGTGTGCGTGTGTGTGTTTGCGTGTTCGTGTGTGTGAGTGAGAGTGAGAGAGAATGAATGAACGCATGCGTGTACACACCTAGTTGTACTCACCTCAACCTGTGCTTGCGGAGGTTGAGCTTCGGCTCTTTGGTCCCCCCTCTCAACCGAGGCGTGTGTATGTGTGTGGGTGGATGCATGCGTGTGCGTATATATATATATATGTGTGTGTGTGAGTTCATATGTGCATGATAAAGCACAACCAAAGGCAAGAGAGCTCACAGAGACAGGCAACGAATGAGAGCCGCAGCCAAGCAGGAATCTTGGAATGGAACTAACATTCCACACATATTCCAGGATTCCAGTTGAGAGAAAATCGAGAAAGCTGAGATAAATCAGATGTTTCTTAATGCTTTTCCCGCTCTCGTATCTTGATCAGAAAGACTCTGCCCATTGTTATTCCACTTACAGCTAATTTGCATTCGGTTTCCTATGTCTATAAACTACCCACGAAGGCCATTTATGTCTTAAGCACATTAGCCTAGAACTCCCGAGAGAGAGAGAGAGAGAGAGAGAGAGAGAGAGAGAGAGAGAGACGGTGAGGGGTGGAGGGGGGTGGACAAGGTGTTAGGGACAGAGAGTTGATCAAAAAGTTACAATGCTAATGCTCTATGAACATACATACTGCATAACAAAAGTGAAAGATTTAATTGCATGCATTGTTTCTCAATACTAAAATTTGCAAAGGATGTTTTGAAGGATCATCTTACAGCGTTCTGAAGTAGGCGTGAGAGTACAGCCGTCCCCTGTAACGTGTATGTGCCCATTCTAAATGAAAATCAAGATGACCCAAATAACTTTCTCAGTCATGTCAATTGTCGTTTTCTTTTTCACTGTTTGACCTCGTGGAACGAATTCCTGATGCACCAAAGCGTCCGTGTTAGCCTGCACTACGCTCCGCAGGAACACACACTTGGAGAGTGCTCAAATACAGATCAATCGTTCGAGCAATGTAATGTAAACAGAGTAGTAATGGAAAGTAAAGCAACATTTTATCAACTATTGTGAGCTCTTGGCGAAAACAATGTTGTTGATGTATATGTTTATAGGTAGGTATATTATACATATTAATAAATTTATTGATCACTAAATGGAACAATAATCAGAAGGGAATAGTTTATAAATAAATTGAAGAGCTTGCTGACATATTGAGGAATAAACAGATAGAGAGTATATATTTAGTTTAAAGAATTGACAAATAGATGATAGAAATATAGATAGAGATAATCAAGATATATATTGGTGGTTATGTAAATTCGTGTGTGTGTGTAACTACACATATATGTATGTGGATTCATATGAAAAAATTATGTACAACAGCGTGCAGGTCAAATTCCCACAAACACATAAACATTATTCACAAACAAGATCTTATGACAATACAATATGTATTATCTTAACCCAATGCTATCTTAGTGCATTGGTATTGTGCATGTTCAGTTTGTTATTCTCAGAATGTCCCTTAATGTCAAAACTTGGGTTGTTTTTCAATCTTTAAGAGTGCATCGAGGATCAAAGGCTTTAGGCAATAACTGACTTGGTGTGATCTGACTTGGGTACACCAGTGGCCTAACCGGACCTGGTCTGATCTTAGGTGACTTTGATCATCCAGTGGACTGGTCTGACCTGACCTGACTTCAGCTGACTTTGATACACTAGTTGTCTGACCTGTTTAGGAATTCCAGTGGATTAACTTGACTTGACCTTACCTGACCTGAGCTGACCTGTGAACACAATTGTCCTGACCTTGGGAACACAAGTCGACTGACCTGACCTGACCTGACCTGATCTCAGCTAACTTGGAAATATTAGTGGATAAAACATAGCTAATGGACGCTATTGTGCTTACCGCTTATAATCATTGCTTAAAAAGTATGAAATGCTTTTATCCTGCCAAATTTTATTTATGCTGTGTTTAATTACTATTAATATTATGAAAATGCTGCAGCTATGTCCCTAACTATGGCATCCGTGTCGACACCAGTAGTTTAGTACATTTATTATTCACCCCATGCCCATTGTGTGGGCTGTAATGGGAAAGGTTACAGTGCCACATAATGGGTTTAGGGACAAAACGCCAAATTTAAATTAGCTCGTGTGGTGTTGATAAGCAGGTTGCAAAATTTAATAAATTATATCAACAATGGGGTTTTAAAACAACTAGAAGTACAGTGTCTAAGCTAAGTAACTTATATATGCAGTGAGCTAGTTTTTTATTTTATTTGTTTATATCCCCCCCTCTCCCCATCCCCAAAACCCTCCCCCCATCCAGTGAGCAGCGGTGGAAGGGTTACAGTTCAACTTTTCCTCCTACAAAGAACGTCGCTTTTCGCCCGTAGGCGTTACCTAAGGCCAAAAATTGTCGTACTAGAAAAATGGAAGCGGCTGGCGAAAGTGACGTACGATCCCGTTTTCTGTTTTGGCTCCTCTGGATGATTACGAGAGACCACTTTAAACTGACATATTTTTTTTGACGTTGGGAAAACTTTATAAGGACAAGCTGTGCAGTCACTCACATATCCCACCTACAGTTAGCAAATTGGGTGTTCAGTCAACAGTTCCTAGTCCTTGTTACTCTCTAATCGTGAGTCAACTTGCTCTACTGCCTCCTGTTCCACCTGGTAATGTGTTTCTAATGCCCTCGTGAAGCCTTCCTGTACAAATAATTGCATTGGTTTCAAATGATTACTTGAAACTCGATGATAATCTTGCTTCGGTTGGTCAGCTCAAGTTGGTAGTCATTAATTGATGTTGGTCATCAGCAGAAGTTAGTCGTTATTAGCGTAATCGGGTCGTCATGAGCTTAAATGAGTCGTCATTAGCTGAAGAGGGTCGTCCTCATTTGAAGCGGGTCGTCCTCATTTGAAGCGGGTCGTCCTCATTTGAAGCGGGTCGTCCTCAGCTGAAGCGGGTCGTCATGAGCTTAAATGAATCGTTATCAACTGAAGCGGGCCGTCCTCAGCTTAAGAAGGGTCATCCTCAGCTGAAGAAGGGTCGTCTTCAGCTGAAGCGGGTCGTCCTCAGCTTAAGAAGGGTCATCCTCAGCTGAAGCGGGTCGTCTTCAGCTGATGCGAGATGGCTTTCTCTGGTCGGGTCTCCGGCCATTAGCATTTCCATAAAAATGTAATAGAAATGCACCATTGAATCCAAATGGGACCATGCATGAGGAAATCTCCATTTGCAATATAAAATTCCTCGAATGGCCAATTGCACATCATCTCATAATGTTGCAAAATACACCTGTTATCTCGGTACCATTATTCCGGTTCGATACCCCGATAACTCTTGGAATATATCTTAGAATATAACCTTAGCATATTACGTGTTACGTGGCTTTGGAATAAATTGTTGCCTAATGTAAATATGTAGAACTTGTCATACCCAAATGTGTATGTCAATCATTGCATGACGTTGATGTATTGTCATTGACATCGTATAGAGTTGCACTGCCACAACCTGATGTGTATGTAGTCAGTGTGTATGTTGCCAACACCACATAGTACTGAACGTATATTGGCATCAACATAGAATGATGACGTCACAGCATAGTGAATCATGTTAAGCAACGTTCTGTGTGAATTTTTACTGGATGGGTGATTGTCTGGGAAAGATCTAAGCTGATGAGAAAGAAATGAAGCAGGCCGAGGGACTGGTATGTTTCTGGGGGCTGATATATTTCTGGGGGTATGTTTCCGGGGTCTGGTATGTTACTCCACCGTCTAAGTTTAAGTTCCACTGATCACATATCTGCTTATTCATCTAAAAATGCGTTCACGGTCAAGCTGAAGTCCCTAAGTCCCGCCTTCCAGGCCATTGATAGAGCAAGAACTGGGTAATGTGATGTTATAGTGACCAGGATACGACTGGGATATAGGTCTATCTGGCAGCTGTCTCCAAACCCAGAGGTCGAATACACCACGTGTCAAGTTGGCGAAAGTGTCGAATACACCATGTGTCAAACTTGGTGAAAGTGTCGAATATGCCATTTATCAACTTTGTGAAAGTTGAACACAACGTAGAAAACATTTCTCGAGCACTATTAATGTAGGAATGACGTAACTCGATGTATTTATGTATGTACGTTTGGTTAGCATTATTTAAAGCATGCAATCCCATTCTGGGGAAGATTGTTCAATAAATCACTGAACGGTATGTTTAACAAAACTCTAACCCTGTCTTTGGAGGACAGAAGGAAATTTATATATATATATATATATATATAATATATATATATATATATATATATATATATATATATATATATATATATATATATATAGTGGTTAGCATTGTAAATGTGTGGCCAAGACTGTGGTTGAAACAAATCAAAATAATTATCACAAATAATATGACAAGTGAAGCCTGGCCCGGGCCGGGCTTAGGGGAGTAAATGAACTCCAAAAACCCCATCCAGCAGGTATTAAAAAGGGCCATCGATCGGACAAGGAATACATTCGTGTTCTTCAACAGCTTTCTTACGGAAACTGGCGATTAGGTGGAAATTATTCCTGCCTGCATTTCTTCCAGTCTTCATTGAAACAGTTTCACTCCTCTTGTTCTACATACTTTCATTATAAATACCGCTTCATGGTCCATTTCATGGAATTCCTCTTTGTGTGTGTCTGGGGACTTCATCATTGGTGTGTACTCAACTAGTTGTGCTTGCGGGGGTTAAGCTCTGGCTCATTGGTCCCGCCTTTCAACCGTCAATCCACTGATATAGAGATTCCTGAGCCGTCTGGGCTCTATCATATCTACATATCTCTATCGTGTGTGTGTGTGTGTGTGTGTATATATATATACGTGCTTTGTGTGTTTGAGAGTGCGTATGCTCATGTCTGCGAATGTGTATTTACGCTTTAATGGAAAATATAAAAACAAACAACTTTGCTTATTTTTTTGCGATTACTTTGTAATAGCGTTGCTGGCTCCTCCCGCCCTCCTTCAAGGAATTTATAGCGTACTCACCAAGATGCTAAAACCTTTATAACGGACGAATAAAAGGCTCCGTTTGAGACCTCTTTCAACACGCTTTGTTCTCCAGTTTACGGTCTTTGATAAACAATCCAAACCTCTAGATAGACTTTAAGAAAAAGTCTATTTTCCCATTTGGTTGCTATTATTGACAAAATATTGAGGACTCTGCTCATATTGATAGAGTTCTTGTATCAGTCATAGAGGCCAGCTCTTCACGACTCTCAACTCTAGTTTTACGGCGTATTTAGAGCGTATTTAAGTGTTCCTCTGACGACCTCTGTCACCACTTCCAGTTTCTCGTATCACACTTGATGTTTATTGGAAGTCACAGCGAGGTCGCAAGGCCTAGTGTGTTCAGTCGTGGGTTATTATGTACTAACAGTTATGTATTATAGGTATTATCTCCGTTGTTTGATCAACACAGAATAAATATATTTCACGCTAATAATTCTTAAGAAAATTATATATAATAATGCAAACTAATACATTATATATATATATATAGCATTGTAAATATTTATATCATTTAGATCAAATGATCACCCAGGATCATTTAGAACTCTAAATGATCCTGGGCTTATGGGTTCGAGTCCCAGGCGGGTCATTTAGAGAGTTTTGTGATGTATGGCACACACTAAGCCTTTGTCATATACACCCAAATTGTGTGTGTGTGTGTGTGTGTGTGTGTGTGGGTGTGTGTGTGTGTGTGTGTGTGTGTGTGTGTGTGTGTGTGTGTGTTGAGTGTGTATCTGAGATATCAAACGCATAGCTCTGAATTTAAATGTCTTATTTCGTTGCGGTCATGTTTGTGGAAATGTGTATACGGATTTGGCTTTCGCTTATTTTTTTTTTTTTGGTGAGGTGTATACGTATGTATGTTTTTGTTGTTTTTGTACGTGTGTGTGTGTGTGTTTTTGTGAGTGTGTGTACTCTCTCTCTCTCTCTCTCTCTCTCTCTCTCTCTCTCTCTCTCTCCCTCTCTCTCTGCTAAATCACGAATATACACCACTCTATATAAGTTTCTTCTTGTCCCAACTCGGTTTCATCAGCAATCCACAGTTCTTTGATCCCCTCAAGCATCTTTCTTCTATCATCTGTCATCTTTACTTTTCTCTCTTTGTGCTCGTCGCTTTCCCAATTCCTCATTTTACTAACTCTCGCCCCCTCTCTCTCCTCTGTTCAATTATGTTTTTTTAAATGATGATTTTTAAATATTAAAAATGGATTAAGGATGACTTAGAATTAAGGAGGAGGAAAACACCGATTGAGGCTCTTCGACAGAGTTAAGAACAGTCAGAAGATATTTACAAAAAACTGTTGCAAATAGACTGCCAAAATTGAGTAATTTAGAATGTGGCTTCAGATAATAATGTCCTATTTAGGGAAAAACATAATGCTGCCGTTTATTAGTTTGGTGGAGTAAGTTCAGCTTATAATTAGGGATATTAGTGAAGCTGTTTATGCTGCCTTTTGGGAAGATGAATACAGTTTGTACAGTTGATTATTTCATTAGATTTGTCTCACCCCTTTCTGCGTAATCTTCCCGTTATTCTTCTGCTTTGTAGCCGTAATTACACTGTTTCAATATCCTTCTCAGCTATTTTGTAATTTTCCTTCCTTTCCCTGACATTTCTTACCTCTTGTTTCTTTTTCTCTTTGTTCTTCCTCCTTGTCATCTTCCACCTCTACATCATCCCCCTCTTTCACCTGCTTCTTCTTTTCCTCCTCATTTTATCCTTCCAAATAATCTTCCAAACCCTCCTTCTATCCCACTTTCTCCTTCCCTTTTCTCCTTCAGGTCACAGAGAGGGGGCTGCCTGGCCAGCCCTTTCTCTGGAGCAAGCAGTCAGCTTCTCCTAGACTCAAAATCCCGACCCATTCAAAAAGCCCAGATCCCAACGCGGCATCTTTTTCACACACTTTAACATAGAAAGTGTGGCCATGAATATTTATCAAATGACGCGGATCCACAGGCATTACTGCAGCCTCCGGGAGGGGGAGGCGAAGGGAGGGGGTTATAACAGGGGGCAGAAATGACCGTAGGAGTAAAGAAATGACCGATCTGTTACTCAAATGACCGCCAGCAAGCGAACCGACTTTGTATTTATGGTGCTTTAAATGGGAAATGAGGGGAGAGCCGGGCGGCCAAGAGACAAGGAACGAGGGAACCAGGGAACCAGGGAACGGGTGGACCAGGGAACGGAGTGACCAGGGAACGAGGTGACAAGGACACTGGGTGAGGAGCGAACGAGTCGACCAAGGAACGGTACAAATCAGGGAACCGGTCGACGAAGTGTCCAGATGATCAGGGAATGGGTCGACGAATGTCCGGACGATCAGGGACGGGCCCATTGAAGAACGGTTGACCCACAGAACCCAAATAACGTATAATTACTCGTCAATATCATAAATATTGTTGCAAAGAATGTGCAGAATGCTTTCGTCCTCACACTTCCGGCGCATCAATTAGTCACTGATTCTCTCAGTATCCAGTGACAAGATCTGTTTTCGTTTTTAAGTCAAGGTTGATGTATATGCAGGCGATGAGTCACAATAACGTGGCTAAAGTATGTTGACCAGACCACACACTAGAAGGTGAAGGGACGACGACGTTCGGTCCGTCCTGGACCATTCTCAAGTCGATTGTGAGAATGAGTCTCTCACGCCTTGTGAGAATGTGATTGCGAGTCACAATCGACTTGAGAATGGTCCAAGACGGACCGAAACGTTGATGTATTTGTTAACATACAC
>WNGS01145354.1:2263621-2285189 GCA_020271785.1 Procambarus virginalis
CTTTCTAATCTTTCACCTCTATTTCCCCCTCTCTCACTCTACCTTTGTCTCCCCTCTCTCTTCTCCAACCAGTGGCCAAGTCACTATTAGATTGTGATCCGCACCGATTGTGCAGTCAATGCAATTTATTTCCAAATCGTTCTCAATTTAGTTCGAAAATTTGTAAAACTGATCCATTCTGATAAGATCAGTGGAGGGGTGGGTGACCGGGCTTTGACGTGTTGTTGTGTGTTTGTTCGTATGTGTCGTGTGTGTGTATTGTGTACCATTACTTGCACTATGTCATATGTATGTTTCTATATGCATATATGTTTGCATAAATATATGTGTTCATATTTGCACTGTTCGGAGACAAGATTACTCTTGAAGTCGGTTAGTAGTAGCGATGCCAATTCTGGTCATGATTTCAGTATAAATGAACGGTCATCAAGAAGAGAGGAGAGGAGAGCGGAGAGAGAGAGAGAGAGGGAGAGAGCAGAGAGGAATTGAAAGAGAGATTTAAAACCACATAATAGCCCAGAGGGACACAATCAGAGGGATTAAATTCAAGTAAACGCCCGTTGTAAGCAGTGAATGGAAAGAAAATGATTAGTAGATGAGGAGAAAGTAATGTAGCAGGGAGGCAAGTTAGCATTCAATATGATGAACAAATTATGATCTTCCAATCATATTTTAATCTAAATAAAATGCTAATATTCATAAAAAATATAGTAACAATTTTAACAAATGAAACAAAAACGACGAGAAATTTGAAGTTAAGAGCAACTGGATGGACTTACTGGGCACATTCAAGTACTATTGGTATGAACAAGAGGCTCAGTACCTTCACATACTGAGCCGAGTAGGCTCAGAAATCTGTACACCAGTTGAGTGACGTTGAGAGCGGGACCAAAGAGACAAAGCTCAACCCCTGCAAGCACAACTTGGTGAGTACAACTAGGTGAGTACATATTTAGCACGAGGAGAGAGAAGATGCCCCAGCATCCGATCAGGCTCAGATCTCATCTCACTGTAGCCTCTTTAAGAACTTCTTCCCATTTTCTGTTACAAATTGAAAGGCTGCCTCTAGATATATGTGCATATCTTTTAAAGTCTACCCTTAAGGCTCTGTTTGAACAAACCTAAAACTACTACTGATACCACAAATAGTACTAATATTGCAGCTTCTACTACTGCAACTATTTCAACAATTTCTATACATTACTACAAAGACAAGTACTACTTCTGCAACTATTACAACCACTCGGTACTATTGCTACTACGACTACTTTCTGCAGTAGTCGAAGGACCAGTCCCTATCCTGCCTACCTGCCCTACCCGCGTCCCTAGGGAGTCATCGATTTAATTTCAGCTCCGATTTTTTCCCTTCGGTTTTGACAAAATTTGCACTTGAAAGAACTTAGGCCTCTAGGAACGCGTGCCTCCTGCCTCCGAAACAGTGGTCACGGCTGTGTCTTCGATTGACGTTCGTATTTAAAATGTCCCAGTTTTGTCCCTTGAGTTTATTTGCCGTATCACGTGAATTTATATAAAACGATGTGGGGGGGGGGGGGTAATAAACATTTAGTTCATTGTTCTTGACAAAAAATTAGAATGCAATTTGACCATCGAAACTGAAGCCAGAGATGAGGTGTTGGAACACATGCGCTACTCAGCCACCAGCGGTTGCCACGTGTGGAACAACATAAATCCCGTCACCCTACTGGTTTTTGGGGTAAAAACGCCGAATTCAACACAAAAAATCTGCCATTAATTCTGTTTAGATTAGACAGTTTGGAGAGAGAGGGAGGGCATACAATGGGATGGCCGAGGGCTCAAAATTAAATATGGCATAGAAACATGAGCAGATGGGGGGGGGGGGAGGGGGAGTGAGGCAAAGATGTGTAATTTCCTGGAAAAATGAGGCAGTGAGTTGTAGAGAGTGAGGCAATCCTGGTCTGCTTTGGATTCTGTAATTGGCTTCAGTGCTTCGGTAATTGCATTACAGCTGACAGCTCCCTCTTAAGCTCTTTGTGTCTCTCTCAAATTAGCATTTAATGAGAAAATTGTAAATATTTGTTGTAAATTGTTTATTTTTATTAATGTGCTTGACGTTCATAGACACGCGCTCTCTCTCTCTCTCTCTCTCTCTCTCTCTCTCTCTCTCTCCTCTCTCTCTCTCTCTCTCTCTCTCTCTCTCTCTCTCTCTCTCTCTCTCTCTGTAGCACACACACACACACACACACACACACACACACACACACACACACACACACACACACAAAGACATGTGGGGCCTCGATGGCTGAGTGGACAGCACTCGGCATTCGTAGTTCTAAGGGCCCGGGTTCGATCCCCGGGAGGCGGAAATAAGTGGGCAGAGTTTCTTTAACCCTAAAATCTTATTCACCTAGCAGTAAATAGGTACCTGGGAGTTAGACAGCTGCTACGGGCTGCTTCCTGGGGATGGGTGCGTGTGTTAGAGAGAAATGTATGTAGTAGATATAATAGAGAAAAAAGATTGGTTAGAGCAAATAGGTCGATTCTACAGATATAAAAGGTAAAATACAAATAGTAAATACACACACACACGCACACACACTCTCTCACACACACACACACACACACTCACACACACACACACTCACACACACACTCACACACACACACACACACACACACAGTAACTACTCTTCTCACCTCACGTCCCCTCTCTCTCTTCTCCCTGCCCATCCTCCTCTCCTCCACTTTCCCAATCCTTCCCTTCTCCCAATCCTTCCCTCACCACCTTCAGGCAGGCGGAAAGTATCCTGCAACCTCATGGCAAGCAGAGACTTGGGTGAGAGGAGACATAAATAGGGTGAGAGAGATTTTCTGGGTGAAGGGGTGATTAGGAGATTGGGATTAAGGGCCGGGGGGAGTGAATGGGTTCTGGGGAGGGCTGGGTGACGAGGGGGATTGGGTTTAAGAGCGTGGGTTGGTTCTGGGGTGAGGAAGGGATAGGGATTAACTACGGGGGATGTGTTCTAGGGAAGGGGATAAGGATTAGGGACCTTGGGATGTGGTGATGTATAATGAGGCAAGGTGAAGGGGGACCTTTGGATAAGGACTAGAGGGGGGGGGGGAAGTATGTGATGTGCTCTAAGGGTTTTGAGGACATGCAGGATAAAGGCTCCATCGCTTGTATCCAAAGTATAAATCCAAGTTACACCTACAGGTAATCCTGTGTTTATTACATATATAGATAAATATATATAGATAAATCTATACATCCATCAATGTTTGTATCTCACCTTGTATGTATGTACTTTACCTGAATAAACATTTGATTTGATCTGATTTGATTAGATGTGTGGTTCCTCTGATCATTCAGCTTCTCTGAAAAGTCAAACCACTTCAGAGAAGCCGAGTGATCAGAGTTATTACTGTATGTGCAATTTCTAGTGCCTGAAGACTCCTTCATGCTGCTCTCTCAACTGCTGACGTGTCATTGATGACCAAGAAAAACTTGGTCATCAATGTCATCAGTATCTTGGTGATATTCGTTGGGTTGTGAATGAGAGAAGTTCAGTAGTTAATCAACTAAGCTCAATGTTCGTGTGTGTCGAAATCGTCACTGCTAATCCCTGCTTAAAACCTGTGAAATGTAACACCTAATTCCTTTGTTTACATTTAAGTAGAATAGGATAAGTAAATCGAATATTTACGGAATATTTTGTCTTTATTGAAACAGGTTAAATCTGTTTACAGCACGTCACTTTGGTGCTATAGCCAGATGTTGACGTAAATCCTTCTCTTAGATGATATCTAGGAAAAAGACCCATGTGATGGTGAAATGATATCCTGATCATTGTATTAACTGCAAGATTTCAGCCCTTTGGCTGAGCTAAGAACACAGACGGACAAGGATTCACACCTAACGTCGACCATTTTGCTTGGTACTTTGATAGTACCATCGAGGATTTATCCGACCTGATTACGTAACATATCGAGGATTTATCCGACCTGATTACGTAACATATCGAGGATTTGTCCGACCTGATTACATAACATATCGAGTCGTGATTGATTCATACATGTGTATTCAGATTTCTTGATGAATCAGTGTGTGAGTTGGTGATAACTGTGTACAATTTTTATTTTAAGGGGAACTGATGAAAGGAGACAGTGGAGTAATACTCAAATCGAGAAACGCCAGAACGATTGGACAGAAAAAAGTTAGAGAAACAAATAAGCAACAGATTTCATGATAGAAAAAACAACATTTAGCCTAAGAGCTGCAAGAAAATGGATTGGATTAGATGAGAAAGTTGTTGAAACTATCTCGATACAAAATTTTAAATAAAAATACAATAAGAAAACCGATAGAATTGCCATTGTATTAAAACACCAATGTTTAAGATGCTTGGAACATGTAGGTGATTTTACACTCACCTGGTGCACTATAAGGCTAGCTAGGAGTGCTATGGCTCTGGTACTCTGAGACATGACCAGAGACCTGACCTAGAGTGCCAAGGCTCTGGTGCTCTGTCAGACAAGACCACAACCCTAGCCTAGAGTGCCAAGCTAACATCCAAAGTTTCTGACCAACTGTATATGGGAGACAAAACTCCAGCCCATCTATTCATCTTAAATTTTAATTGTTATTGCGCTGGTCTGCGGTGTAGCGACATTTCCTGAAAATAATAATAACTTGCAATTTAGGTGAGAAATGCCCATGGGAAGAAAAGGCCGTAATTAAGCTTAATTTACGACTTCAATAATGGAGACGAGAAAAGGAGGAGGAGAATGTGAAATAGTAGTAGCAGAATGAGAAGATTAAGGAGAAGGAAATTAAAGACGAGGCGAAAGAATAGACGGAGAGATGAAGTAAGAGGATGAGAAAGAGGGAACGAGGAAGAGGAGGAGGAGGAATGAAACAGAGACAATTCCTTTCACGTCTCTTCTTAATTATCAGCGTAAATCTTAATAAAACTGGAGGCAAAGGCGGTTTCTACACAAACACAACATCTTCCCGTCTTCGGGAGTATACAACTCTCTCTACTTCGTAGCCGTTGATGGTGCCTACTCGACACCGGGTGATGGTGACAACAAACACCACCAGGTGATAGTGATTACACTCAATATCAGGTGATAGTGATTACAGTCTACACAGTGCTTTGGTATTATCCACGATATGTGGTTAGCGATATAATAATATTTCCACGATATATTATTATCCACAGTTTGTGGATAAATTTATACTTATGTTTCACACATCAAACCATATCTTACACTTTAGTATGTTATAATATTCCAGTTTAGAAACTCTCCCTCCATTAATTTTTAATTTATGTATTAAAAATGTTAATACATAATTTTATGTATTAAATAAAAATACATGTTTTGGTATGTGACATACAAAAATGTTTCGTCTCAATTTCACTGAGTACAATTTTAGTACTTTCATTAATTCTATGGTAGTAAAAGCTATGAATATTTTCTCATTGTACTCTCCATAACCATTAAAGTTTCCTGGCATAAATATTCCAAGCTCTTTGACTTAGTCTTTCCTTTTTAATGAGATCTTTCTATGTCTGCTTTATTTTCACTTATTTTTGGAATTTAGTTTTTTTTACGTCAATTAGATTGGAATTGGTCACATTTTAACGTTTATTGATTTAGAATATCTTGTTTTTTTTTTTTTTTTAAATTGAATTCGAATGGTTCTGCATTCCACCAAAGCCATTTCTATACTTATGTTTTCAGCAAAGAATGACACGCAATCGTAGCATATATTCTTGTCAATGACTTTATTGATAATGAGAGAGTAAGAGTGTGAGGATTGTACCTTGTGGCAGAGTGCTTTGCACAGTAATCAGGTTGGATTTTATTTAATTTGGCACTACGTTTTGCAATTTGTAATAAATGAGACATTCACGTCCCTTCTTTTCCTGCTGTGCTAGCTGTGCTTTCCTGCTGTGCTGTGAACTGTAAATTTTGCTAATGCTTTATTGCCTCGCTTGTAAAGTGAAGCGAAGTTTGCTGTTTTCTGGGTCCGGGGAAATTTTATCTGCCTCCAGGTGTTTCCTCCATGTTATTCTGGGTTTCAGCGTAGAACTTTATTATATCACAGCGTCCTTCAGAAGTTTGATCTTCGTTTTAAATATTTTCATTATTTTAATATGATAATGTGCAGGAAGTTATCCCTGTGGTATGGTGGTTCACCTCTCTGCCCACTGGAATCTCGAGACACTGTGATTTAAAACTAGCTTTGTCGCAGGCCCCCAACTGGGGCACTGAATCAAGTCCGTTTGGTAGTGGGGGAATATGCAGTCAACCCTCTCCTTCCCGATTTTCGTTATCTTATAATGGAATAAGGTGTGAGGGCTTTCTGATAGTTTGTTCATTCTCTGAATCAGTGTTGGTGTTCTGCGATGGCTTTCTTGTCATGGTGTTCAGTTTTTCTGAACCCGAGTTAGTTCTAAGATGAAATCAATGTTTTCCAAATTGCAAAAATAAGGTTTTCTTTGAATTTCGTCACATTATCTCTGGTTATAAATGATATTGTAACTGGTTTTTGATTTTTTTCAGATTGTTTACTATTTGATTTAGGTATTTCATTGGATGTTCTTATCTGTTTGATATATCTTCTGTCTGCAGACGAGGAGTCACAATAACGTGGTTGAAATATGTTGACCAGACCACACACTAGAAGGTGAAGGGACGACGACGTTTCGGTCCGTCCTGGACTATTCTCAAGTCAAAACGTCGTCGTCCTTAACTTTCTAGTGTGTGGTCTGGTCAACATATCTTCTGTCTAGTTTGAAGTGTTATAATCTTTGTTAGTGGCTTAAGATTTGTTCCCAAGTCCTGCACACAAAAAAAACTTTTACATCTTCCCGGTTTAAAAACTATTTTGTTTATTTTCTGCCTGTCCTCATCGTTTACTCTTGGGGCCTTGAAAGCATCCTCATTCGTGAAGACGGTCTGAAACCTCTTGTCTAAACTTCACACATTTTCCCTTCCGTCTCCTCTATTTAAGTTCCTTCTATGAGACTTTTGATTTTGTTCCCCGAACGCAGTTCGCTCATTAGAAACTTGAAAAGAGAGTTTGTGTAACTTTTTCGTTCTCTCTCTCTCTCTCTCTCGCTCTCTCTCTCTCTCTCACTCTCACTCTCACTCTTTCATGAACTACTGTTCATGCCTAGTCACAATATTAATAAATACCAGGTATTCTGCTAGATTCCATATGTTTAATTTTTCTTGGTACATTAAAAATTTAAATAATATAAGTCTATAGTATATTTACTTTTGTTTATCCTCTTATACATATATATCTTCCAACTTTCAGGTAGTTCCCCCTTTTACCTGTGAAACATCATGAGTTATTGTAATATTCTTGCTCAAACTTTAACAACATTTTTGAGCTTGTATTGGAAGATTGTATTATTCAATAGCTCTGAACACGTTCATCAATTAGGGTGCATGAAGAAGCTTTAGCTGACGAAGCTTTCTTTTCCAATTCATGGCACAAGAAATTGTGTTTGTCAGCATCAGTTCAGAACCTGGTTCATTGTCAGACAAGAGGTAGATACATATTCACACTATTTTGATTTAGGAACATAATATTACAAATGTAAATACTCTGAGATAATGTCAACAATTAGCAGTCAGCTAAACTAATATTTTCCAGCAGATAATAACACACACACATGCTCCAAACTAACTCATTCCACTAATTGTAGGTTAAACGTGTTTATTGACTGTTGTATGGAGGCGTTGGGGACCACCAATGGCTCACTCAAATTAACATCATTAATCGTCAGAAAGTGAGAATAATTTGGGAACGAAGGCACAGAGAGAAGTGAATCACGTCATACGAGGAATTTTCACTTTAGAGTATATTTTAGCCCTTGACTCTGTTTAAGGTTACAGTATACTTGTTGTTTGATGAGTATGCTCGAGTCAAGACCCTTTATAACCATTATGCAGTTCATAGGCCTTTAGCTCAGCACCAAATTAACCATTTAGACCTTCAAGTGTATGGGAAAGTAGTTCTTACATCCAACGGGAATCTCCTCACTTCCAGGTTGGCGTTCTTTTAGTCGACTTGGCGTTCCAGTTGGGTGTTTATAACCTAGCTGGCCTATATGGCGCTCCCTACAACCTGGTGAATCAAATATTTACGGGAATTCTTTCCACGAATCTTAAATTCCGCACGGCAGCACGAACTATCTGTCTCGGGACAGAAGAAAACCCAACATTGACCTGTATATCCAAGCGCCGTAAGGAACAGATTGTTCGTGGCAGCATTATTGGGTGATGTTCTCTTCAGTGAGAACGTAAATAATTGAAACTAAGTGTTAGTAATATGTTTATATATATCCCTCCACGGAACAACGCCCCACGGAACAACGCCGCCACGGAACAACGCCTCCACGGAACAACGCCTCACGGAACAACGCCTCCACGGAACAACGCCTCCACGGAACAACGCCTCCACGGAAACAACGCCGCCACGGAATAACGCCGCCGGAATAACGCCGCCACGGAACAAGGCTATAACGGAACAACGTGTCTACTGAAAAAAGTGTCCATGGAACATAGCCCTCACGGAACAAAGCCTCCGTGCAGCAAAATATTCACGGAACAACGCCTCCATGAAGCAAAAATTCACGGAACAACGCCTCCATGAAGGAAAATGTTCACGGAACAACGCCCCCTTACGGACAGCACCCACGGAACAACGCTGGCATATGACACCCAGACACGCTCATGACATGACACCCGACACGCCCATGACACGAGGCCTGAGGGACAGGTGGCCGTGTGATTCTCCAAACAATCCCACCGCTTTGTCCCTAGTTTAATTGGGTGTCGTGTGTGTGTCTCGTGCCTCGCTTACCCCACTCCTCCCCCCCTCCCTCCATTCCCCCCTCCCACCTGCTTCACTTCCCTTGACCTCCCCACTTCCTTCCCTCTCTCCTCTCCCCTCCCCCTACCTATTCCCTCGCCTTCCCCTCGCAGGTAAACACTAATGTCGCCTTGATCCCCTACGATAAGGCCCGAATCCATGAGTTGGCGTGCAGCGACGACGGGACTTTTAGGCCTAGACTTGATACTGGATTTCAGTAGGGAGTCATTTGTTTCGGCAGGGGGGGGGGGCGCCCTGTACTCCACCCCTAACCCTCACCTGTCTGTCCATCTCCCATTCTAAATTCCCCCTTTCCTGTCCACCCCTCCTTCCTCCATCTTTATTCTACCAACCATTCCATCCCCCACCTCCTCCTTCTCCACCACACGGTCCCACACACCTCCATATGTGCTCAAGTGGCAGCTGGACCATTTAAGACATTTTTGTTTATTAATTCAGAACTAATTACAGAAGCGGCAGTAGTCTGAAGTACCTCAGGGAGTTGAAATATTATCTCTATGGGCTCCACACCTTCATAATGACGAACGGGAACTAGTGTCAAACACTGTGATTGTCTCAATAGTAATATCAGCCTGTTCATATGTATCATCAATTACCATGTTGTAGCGGAGACTCAAGAAATATACAATTATCACACAGTTACGGTTGCTACACGCCTGTGTAGATGGAGCTTAACTGATTGATTTACCCAGCAAATATGCATGAACCAATATAAATGTATTCGTGTCTTAATTACAAGATTTTCAGAATCTTTTCCTTTCCTGTTGATCTTAACCACTGGAATCAACCACTGAAAGAATTTTAAGACCATTGTTACTATATTTAAAATCAAATTGAAAAACCCTCCTCTAGTATTCGACTTACAGTTGCATATGAAAGGTTCATTTTTAATGGACGAAAAGGAATTCTTTCAAATTCTACAAGATCGGTGTTAGGCTTGGTTTAGCACCCAATAAAATACGAATGTGGATGATCTGGACAGCTTTTTCTAATGAACGATGTCCAAAGCCCATGACAATATGACTGATGTCAACCCAAATATTGCAGATTTTTGACAAAGAAAATTGACTGCATGCCAATGCACTCAACCCCGGTTCCTAACTTCTGAACGGCCATATTTATGAAGAAATGTTAAGAATCAGTAGCACGAGCGTTCAGTATGGTTTACATAAAAATTTTACATATAGGGGAGATACAAGAAGTACTTAAATTAGCAGATTATAGCTTCCCCCTACACACGAGAGGGAGCAAATCATTTGATACAAACTATAGCCCTTTAATCCTAACATCATTCAAGTGTTTGAAAGAGTGATTACGAGTCAGATCTCTAGTTTTATGGAGAACAATGATCTTCACAACCCAGGTCAACATGGATATATAAAAGGGACTATAATGCCTTTTGAAGTTACTCAACCACTGTGACAAATTCATAGAAGCATCAAAAGAAAAAACAAAATGCAGATATGGTATACAGGCGATGAGTCACAATAACGTGGCTAAAGTATGTTGACCAGACCACACACTAGAAGGTGAAGGGACGACGACGTTTCGGTCCGTCCTGACCATTCTCAAGTCGATTGTGACAATCATTCTCACAACGACTTGAGAATAGTCCAGGACAGACCGAAACGTCGTCGTCCCTTCACCTTCTAGTGTGTGGTCTGGTCAACAGATAAGGTATACACTATGGAAAACACTTGATAAATGTGATTCTGGTTTATGGTAAGGTTATATAAACAGGTATTTACATGCACTACACAGATGTGCTCATATCTAAAAGTATCAAACAGGTTATTTGCTCATATCTAAAATATCAAACAGGTTATTTGCATAAGACGATTGGAGCAGTTTGTGGTTTAAGAAGATTGGAGAAGATTAAACGTAATCAAGAGGTCTAAATAACACGGAAAGTGTTAACAAGATTGTACAGTGTAGTGAGTTTATCAAAATTGGCGCAATGTACGGATTAACTTCAAAATTAACTTTTCCTCTCCAGCTGTTTCTGCATTTTTTTTTTTACAATTACCTAAGTACTTACTGCTGAGAAGGTTACTGCACTAACGAGTAATACTTCACCACTCGACGAAACTGCTTTATCTTCGCGACAGCGAGGTCATTATTGTCAGGAATTTGCCTTGTGGATAGTAAAAAGAACAAAGAATTTCGTGAATTTGCATAATGCTGGGAATTTCGAGCGAGTCATATGGGAATTCCGTTAATTAGATATCGTGAATTTCGGTTGCATACTTGAGATAATTAGTGTGCGTGTGTTTAGTATGGCATGTAAGATAGAGAGAGAGAGAGTGAGGAAGAGGGAGAGAGACTGAAACATTCTCAACGACTATAATGAAAATAACGACTTGAAAGACAGGAACGACTTGAACAAGATCCTCTGGAACAACTTAACCGACATTCACACATATTCAGTCAATCGCATTCAGGCACAATTATATGGGTCTCAGAGCAGAGGATACCTCATGGGACTCACTAAGAGGAGTATCCACTTTTTTTTGTATATACACAATGAGTGTTATACTTGAGTCGTGAATTATGTCCAGGACTAAACTATAATGGCTGATTGATGACCAAACCGCACACCAGAAGAATGGCTGTATTTCGTTTATCTTTAAATAGTAATATATTGCACTATTTATTTATTATTTGCAAATACCTTGATTTTGTAATATATTTTTATGATGTTGTAATACCGAAATACTCGATTAACACCGTTTCACAAAATGTAGAAACAAATCCAGCTTGGTAAACTATATATTTCAATGTTTTGGAATAGTTTTCCACAGTGATTTCCATTTTACTCTCTCTCTCTCTCTCTCTCTCTCTCTCTCTCTCTCTCTCTCTCTCTCTCTCTCTCTCTCTCTCTCTCTCTCTTTGGAGGCTGGAATATATATATATAATATATATGTATATATGTATATATGTATTATGTATATATATATAAAGCGAAGGAAATTAAAGAGAGATCTTGATGCTAGCTCAAACTCACCACATTAAAGTGGGCAATCAATGGGGATATGGTACCAACAGACAATTAAGGATATCTGATGGTACTAATCAGGAAAAGGAAGACCATATTATAACAATCGTAAGAAAACAGACTGTGCTCAAGGGTAAGATCACTGAGGCCAATTTAATAGTTATCATTGAAGCGAAATAAAAAAGAAAAATAGAGAAATGGAAATGCCTTGCATTAGCAAACCGAGAGATGGAAAGACGGGGATTAGGGAGCTGTTGCTTGACGCTGTGAACATAATAGGTATGTACAACAAGGTAAACACACAACACACACACACACACACACACACACACACACACACACTCGGAGCGTGACTGAAGCCCTGCATGTATATTAAATAAAGTTCAGACTGGTTCCCAAACTTCTTGAGAGGCGAGTGAATATTTGATAAGCATTTACTCTTGCTTCGTTTGAAGGTAGTGTGAGGCAGTGAGCGGTCATTTCAGCGTAAAGTGGCGTTTCATTCCTTCCGTTCGCTCCATCCTCGGTCATTTCTCAATCTTGAGAGATGCTTCACAGGTCAAAATGTGAAACTTTCAAGATACTTTCACCCATCGTAGATGCTCGTAGCTGTAGTGATCTCTTCATTTAAGATATGAGAGGCGAGCAGGAGAGGGAGGCTGGTTGACTGTAGATATAACATTGGGAACGAGACGAACTTCAGCGAGACGATTGGCATTACAATCTGACTAAAGAATTGAAGCGAAGAATCTTGGAGTTGGTGTTCCCAGCGGAGGGGCGAGAATATTGTATCAGCCTCGCCTCCACACCAAACATAAAAGAACATAATGTACGATTTTTGACAGGCATCACCTGAGATGTGGAGGTGGATGGGTGATGATGGTGTGTGTGCGTGTGTGTGCGTGTGTGTGTGTGTGTGTGTGTGTGTGTGTGTGTGTGTGTGTGTGTGTGTACCCCCCCTAGTTGTACTCACCTAACTGTGTTTGCGGGGATTGAGCTCTGACTCTTTGGTCCTGCCTCTAAACTGTCAATCAACTGGTGTACAGGTTCCTTGGCCTACTGGGCTCTATCATATCTACAATTGAAACTGTGTATGGAGTCAGCCTCCACCACATCACTGCCTAATGCATTCCATCTGTTAACTACTTTGACACTGAAAAAGTTCTTTCTAACGTCCCTGTGGCTCATTTGGGTACTCAGACTCCACCTGTGTTCCCTTGTTCGCGTACCACCCGTGTTAAACTGTTTATCTTTATGTTCCGTGTCAATTCCTCTAAGAATTTTATAGGTTGTGATCATGTCTCCCCTTACTCTTCTGTCTTTTAGTGTCGTAAGGTGCATTTCACGCAGCCTGTCCTCGTATCTCATGCCTCTTAGTTCTGGGTCTAGTGGCATACCTCTGAATTTTATCAAGCTTCGTCAAGTACTTGATAAAGTAGAGGCTCCATGCTGGAGCCTCATACTCCAGGATTGCCCTTACATATGTGGTATACAAGGTTCTGAATAATTCCTTGCACATGTTCCTGAAGCCAGTTCTGATGTTAGCCAGCCTCGCATATGCCGCAGATGTTATTCTTATGACGAGGGCTTCAGGAGACAGGTTTGGTTTGATATCAATTCTTAGCTCTTTCTCTGTCCGGTTTATGAAGGACTTCATCTCCCATTCTGTATCCTGTGTCTGGCCTCATGTTTGCACTGCCTAGTTTCAATACCTTACATTTACTCTGATTGAACTTTAGTAGCCATTTGTTAGACCATTCACTCAGTCTGTTTAGGTAATCTTATAGCCTCATACTATCTTCCTCCGTCTTAATCCTCCTCATAATTTTTGTATCAGCAAACAATGAGAGGAATGATTATATACCTTCTGGTAGATCATTTACATTTATCAGAAACAGTATAGGTCCAAGGACTGAACCCTGCGGAACTTCACTGGTGACGTCTCGCTAATCTGATGTCTCACCCCTCACAGTGACTCGCTGTCATCTGTTATTAGGTACTCCCTTCTTCANCAGCCAGTTGATACAGCCTGTAAGACAAAAAGCCAATTTGACTGGGGGTAAAGAATATGAGCAGGAAGATTGATGAGCAAATGCTTCCGGTTGATAAGTTGATGATACAAAAATTGGTTACCTAGAGTTATCTGTAATAGTCTTTGTTTAAATAACAAATTGGCGGGTAACATAAACAGGAAACAAGAGGAAAACAAGACGAAGATAGTGACGATGTGGTGGAAGCGATAAAAAGAAATAAAAAAATAGGGTAAATAAAAATCATAACAAAATGAGGAAAAACACAGGATAATACGAGGAAAATGGTGACATTAAAGAAACAAAAAGAGGTAAGGGGCCCACATTATCTGTTTTGCTTTTTTCTATGAATTTTCTTCATGCTCAAAATCTTTTCATTATCATTGACATTTCCTTTTTATCTTAGTCTGTAGAGTGTTATTTCCATTTAATTATCTTCCTTTCTCTTTCTCTTCCTTTGAGTCTCTTCAATCATTTGTGGTCTTTTTTTGGACCTCATTGATCTTTTCATTCAGAGTTTTCATTCATCGATATCGGACCTTTCTTGGTTCTTTCTCGGGTCTTTTCTTGCGTTCAAAGTTCTTTCCTTGCGTTCAAAGGACTTTCCTTGCGTTCAAAGGTCTTTTCGTGCGCTAAAAGGTCTTTTCTTGCGTTCAAAGATTGTGGCCAAAGATCTTTCCCTTGTGTTCAAAGGACTTTTCTTGCATTCAAAGGACTTTCCTTATGTTCGAATGTCTTTCGTTGTGTTCAATATCCCATCGATAATCTTTGATCTCTCTACATCCTCGCAGTTACAGGCACCAGCGCCTCTTGCTACGTCAAGTTTCTGGTCAAGACATCTTGGGCTTGTCAATGGATTGATCCTCAACACCAGAACGATGTCGCTGGCCATTCCTCACTTGTCGCACTTTCTTGGACGACCAAAATTTTTTTATTCGTATGACGGCATTTATGAACCAAGTCGTTCAATTATCATCTGGTTCTCTCTGGTTGTATCTATCTCAATTACATCCTTCCAGCAGCCATTATTTCTAACTCGATTGACTATGAAGCCATAACAACAGAGCTCTGGTTGCAATGGCTTTCTTCCTCGCCAAACGCTCGCTATGAATGCTCTTTTGCACGAGATAAAATTTGCAGGGATAAAATCACTTTTCGAAAACGTTAATGATAGCCATTTGGCTTTTAAATGATCTGAAACCCAACGGCAGCTCCTCGCTTGTAAAATGAGAGAGGGATTGAATGAGAGGAAGTGACTATGAGTACGAATGAGAGATGAAGAGTGAAAGACAGACAGAAGGACAGACTCAGACCTGAATGGTGTACTATAACCTACACTCTACACTAGACCTAAGACTTCTGTATACACCTGACTACATACATAAGACCAACATGACACACTCACCACATATGTTCAATCTTCGGCAATCACTTTCCCAAACACCTACGGAATCACCATGCACTTCACAGCATATGCTAAAGGAAAGCACTGGCGTGCTTGAGGTGAATAGTAAACTTAATGTTAATTGTGCTTAGATAATAAACATTAAAATCTGTGTAGAATCTTAACATAGAAATTAAGGATATCACAAGACGAATTCCTGGAAGAGAAGTGTCGGCTGGGTGACACAGGACACCTGCAGCTGAACATTTCCCTCAGCATTAAATTAATTCCCCATCGGTCGCGAAGAGAGTGGAGGAGATCACCACGAATCACCTGTGCTGACAATACACACAACCTCAAAGGTACTTGACCTTGCGGTTCACGTTGAGTTGTCCTCCTTTGAAGATCTTCGAAGGAAGAGGATAAGAAGCAGGAGCAGGAAGAGAAAGGAAAATAGGAATTTGAAGTGGTCTTTGAGAAGCATCTAGGTTGTTTATAAAACAGATCTGTTGCAATTCATGGACCCCCCACCCCCCCGAGTCTTATACTCAGTTTAGATGGGACTCAGACAAGAGTCCGAGTCTAATCTAAACAGTTTCTTATATTTTTATTGGGCTGGTGTTGATTTTATCAACAGCACGAGGGCAATTAAGTCCGGAATTATGAGAGCTATTCAGTTGACCAGACCACACACTAGAAGGTGAAGGGACGACGACGTTTCGATTGATAGACAATCGACTTGATAATGGTCCAGGACGGACCGAAACGTCGTCGTCCCTTCACCTTCTAGTGTGTGGTCTGGTCAATATACTTTAGCCACGTTATTGTGGCTCATCGCCTGCAGAGGGCTATTAAGGCCGGAACCACGAGGACTATTAAGTCCTTTAGCTCTGGAAACAGTCCAAGATTGTAGGAAATTCCCAGTTTATATTCAACAAAAAATGCGTCTCACTAATCGAAGCTTGAAATATCTTTCAGTGTATTCTGGAATTATATTGTAGATTTGGTTTTCGCTGGGTGAAAGGCCATCTAACACCGGATAATATAGATTCAGACCATTGGGGGGGACTCTGCTAAATGGTCATGTCAATGGCTCTGTACTCGAAGGATACAGTAATGGTGAACTGTATGCTATTTAGATTTCGATCTATGTAGCTCTGAACTATTGAGATACAGGCAAATTTTAACGCTGTTTAAGTACAGGCCAATGGTGAGTTGCACCTTTTTTTCTTATATAAAAGGGTAAAAAATGGAGACAAATTTCGTAATGAAACGTGTCTTAAGTCTACGTTAAGTTAAGCGATTGTGAATTAGACGCCAGAAATGAATAACAACAGCCTTGTGATTTGAGTTTTCATACCGGTTTCATCTACTTTAGTTCAGTCTGTGGTTAGGTCTGTATACTGCTCTTTTAAAATTCTTTTCCGCTGACGTTTTCATATAAATATATAGGTCCCCATAAAAATCGTTTTCTGTAAAAAACTGCAGTAGTCCTATAAAAAAAGATATTAGTTGTGGGGTAACAAATGTATTTTTCTTGAACTCGCACCAAGAATATATATCGCCTCTTTGATGTTCTCGAGTACGACTTCATCTAGGCAAAAATATCCATGTAATTAAAGGGCTCTAAAATATAGAATCATCACTCAAACGACGACTGGAGATGATGTGTGATACCTAATCATTTGGAAAGAAATACAGAAAATATATATTTAATTAGGAAACGTCATTTGCCTTCGTGATAAATCAAACATGCCTCTCACAAACTCATTAAGGAAACTAAACTTAGTTTGTTTGATGAAAGTTCCCATTTTCTAAGTGTTAAACAAGGCTAACTAAACTAAACCTAACGAGATGGGGACGGAGTACACCTGAGATGTACTGTGGGGGTGGATATGTGGATATGTGGATATCAGGAGGTGGGATACGTGGGGCTACATAGTGCACCTGGATAACGGAAGCGCGATACATGGTTGTAAATACTTTTATCACGTCAATTTTATCAAATTATACAATATTCTGGGTGAAAGACTAGGTGGAAACGAGAAGAGATGTTCAGTGGATACAGTGAAAGTGAAGATGTTCAGTGGATACAGTGAACGTGTAGATGTTCAGTGGATACAGTGAACGCGTAGATGTTGAGTGGATACAGTGGGCGTGTAGATGTTCAGTGGATACAGTGGGCGTGTAGATGAACATTAATCATCCGGGTCTCCGGGCTGTCAGTGAAAACAATGAAATATAACATTATTCATGGTTGTTTATTGATTTTTAAATATGCAAATATTTCAGATTTACAACAAAAAGTACTTATAAATTACTATTTTCATGACGGCGTGGCCAAAATACCTACTTGGCAGGAATCAATAAATGACGTTTGTATGTGCTCATTTCCAAGGGCAGTTTGCGTTCTCCGACATTAGTGCTTTCAAAAGCTAGCAATTAATATATCTTTCCACTAAAAAATCCCACGTGTTGAATTTCTTAAAGCCCTCCTCATTGATATACCATCTCATTTCTAAGATCTTGCTGTTAGTAATACGTGATCCTGCTTTTTATAAGATCAGAAGAGACTTCATCAAAAATGCTGACATATACCCCTCCTCGAAGCCATGAATCAAGTCGACTTCAACCTATAAATGCCACTCAAGTATTTGTTGAAGGTCAGAAGCGGGAGAGGAGATGAGAAGGATGCTCATATTAAGTCCTTGCTTGGCTTCATTAGCACGTCAATCGAGTCGCTGGAGTTTTGTGCTTCGGTGATTCGCAAATCCTTTGAAATCTGAAGCCTGACACCTGGACGCTGACGAGTGAAAGGTGGTGTATAAAATGTATAAAATTACAGACTGTATTTGAGAGGATAAGATTTATTTTTGTTATTTTTTTTTTACTTCAAAGATTTCGTTGCTTTGAGAAGTATTAGAGAGTAAGATAGAGAGACAGACAAGCACAGACAAATCTACAGACAGTATCATGTGAAGAGTAGTTTAAGGAGGAGAGGAAGAACCCGTTTCATCTTCATACTAGGCAACAATGTGAATTCCACCCACAGACGATATTGATCATCAAAATCCATTCAACAGACGTCGTCTCCTAATATGGATCCCTAAGTCTCAAGATCTTTCAAGAGATACAGAAGAATGCAGGCGATGAGTCACAATAACGTGGCTAAAGTATGTTGACCAGACCACACACTAGAAGGTGAAGGGACGACGACGTTTCGGTCCGTCCTGGACCACAATCGACTTGAGACTGGTCCAGGACGGACCGAAACGTGGTCGTCCCTTTATCTTCTAGTGTGTGGTCTGGTCAAGATACAGAAGAATCTTTATAAAATTACATCGTTTTCCTAGGTGAGAGCAACAGATGAGAACGAACTGTGTTCGACTAGAGCTCTCTGAACGCAGTCCGTCCTCATCAACAATTTTTGCATTTTCGCAGTCCTCCTAATTTTTTAATGCAAAACGCTTCAAAAACGACTCACAAATGATGTCGTTCAGGCATTTCTCGAACAAGGCTTCGCTGGAGAACTGATCAAACCGAAACGCTGTAAATGCTGTACCCATTTACTTCACACACACAAATAATTGCCACAAGAACCTAAACTCTTAACCAATGCCAAACTCTGCATTCAATTTTATTGAATAATAATAATATATAAATGAGAACAAACTATTTTTATACATGTAAAAGTTGGTTATTTCGTCTTAATGGGTTGGTCTCCACCTTAACGAGCCTGACCTGAGGACAGGTTTTGGACTCTGGGTCATGGTCTTTGGGAGAACCCCGTGGGGGGGGGGTGTGGGTAGGTGTGGGATGGCATGAGGGTAGGTAGCATTGGGGGGGAAGGGGGATAGGAGACAGATCCGGCTGCCTGTCAAGCCTTGTACGACAGGTAAATATTCACCTGTATACAGAACCCAGGGATTAACATCCGCATGTATATATATATATATTCGTTATAGTCATGACTGAAATATTGAAATATAATATCCCTTAAATCATAGGTCTTAATGCATATACGAAGGGATATATACATTCCACGTTTTCAGCGTGGGATATTCACAATAATGCATTCATCATCTTACATGTATCCTTGGCTTATATACCTAGTGTCTATATCCATGGATATAACTTTATTCATATAGCAGCTGACTAATAAGGGAGCAGAAACTCGGCAGGAAAAAGCACAAAGGTGCAAAGTTAAACTCACGCAAACTCACACACATCCACACACACACGCACGCGCGCGCACACGCACACACACACACACACACAGAATAGGTACAGCACTCTGCATAACTAGAGAAAGAACAACATAGCAAGCACAACACGCTACACAAGAACAAAAATAATCTGAACAACAAAAACAGCTCTAAAAACAAAGACAGTACTTAACCAAACGAAAGCAACTCTCACACAATAAGGGCATCACTACACATAACAACTACAACACTTTACGTGACAAGTAAATCTCTGTTCATAACAAGTACAAAACTTCCCAGAACAAGAACAAAAGTCCACAGAGCATGAACAACTCTGCACAGCACATGAACCGTCCACATAACAAGGACAAAATTCCCACATGACAATGACAGAACTCCACATAAAGTTAGAGGTCGATCTTGACTACAGTCTTAATAATTTTTCCTTAAGCATTTTTTTTCACGTTGCAGAATAAAAGTTTTTTGTCGTTAATAAATTTGTTTGATGATAATTTTGCCGTGCTTTTTTTTTTTTGCTGTAGATGTTGTTGATGTACTTGCTCTGTTGTTGTTGTTGTTCTTGTTGTAACTGCTACTGTTCTTGAGTTGTTTTTGTTCTTGCAATAGCTGTTATTCCTTCTATAGATAATATTATTCCTGTTGTTGTTGTTGTTCTTGTTGAAGGGAAGCTTGATGCTGCTGCTGCTGTTGTTGCAGGTGTTAGCGTGTTTTCCCGCCCTTTGTTGTTGCATCATATGTTAGCTGTGCTTATTGCAGGAGAAGCAGGAGACAACACCTGTCAGACCTGCTGCTGGGAGCAGGAGACAACACCTGTCATACCTGCTGCTTGGAGCAGGAGACAACACCTGTCATACCTGCTTCTGGGGGCAGGAGACAACACCTGTCAGACCTGATGCTGAGCGCGATGATTCTCAGCCCAGGTGGCAGGTGTTTGCAACATCTGCCCCCTGGAAGATTCATCACATCTCCTTCAGACACTCTTAAGGGATTTCCAAACTCGCGCAAAAGTCTTGGTATTCTTCCATCCTGGAATTAATCGATTTTAAAAACCTTTCTTTGATGTCAGTAATGATGATAATGATCCGATGTGGATTTATTAATCCGGAATATATGGATTTTAATGTTTTCTCGTCGTTTCAAAGATGATTGTGCCTACTACATTTAATATTTATTAAATGAAAATTCTAGATTTGAAAAGGCATTTTTATTTTCAAAGTAAATTTTTTTCATATGAGCAGTTAACGAAGCAAGATTTCTAGAATACGTCGATTTTAGAAAACTAATCCCATTCAACATTAGCATATAATATTAAAATACATTTCTCCCGATGAAAGACTTGTTAAATTTACATCTTTTTACGTTCTAATTCCTTATTGTTACACAGCAGGATACAGAACCAGGAACTGGTTTCCAAATGTATGATTGTAAGATGCAAATTCTCCCTCTTTCAACGCATTTTGAAGTATTACATGTTTTTCCCAGAACATTTGGCCAAACACTTGGGCTGGACGGTAGAGCGACGATCTCGCTTCATGCAGGTCGGTGTTCGATTCCAGACCGTCTACAATTGGTTGGGCACCATTCCTTCCCCCCTGTCCCATCCCAAATCCTTATCCTGATCCGATCCCTTCCAAGTGCTATAAAGTCGTTATAGCTTGGAGCTTTCCCCTGATAGTGTCCTTTTTTTCCCTAGAACACAATATGTCAAGCGATTTACATCCTGCTCCTCTAAATGACTACCCCCTTTATTACACCAATAAGCCTTTAAATATAAATTCATTTGTAAATCAGCTCATTTCCTTCTTCCTGAACATGTTTGCTGATGATGCAGCCTAAAGTGAAGGATCAGAACTGCATAATGCTCCACAAGCAACTCTGAGCATGCTAAGAGTTGCCTTCAGAAATGGACTCTAGATTTGAGCCCCTAGAACTGAAGTAATGAGGATAGGGTTGAGAAAATGAGGGGAAAACATGAGTTAATGTAGACCACTCCGAGTCAGAAAATGACGATATGTGACATTTCGAAAAATGAAAATA
>WNGS01145354.1:2303414-2321475 GCA_020271785.1 Procambarus virginalis
TATATATATATATATATATATATATATATATATATATATATATATATATATAAATGAGTGTATATTTTATCAAACATGAGAAAAATGAGCTTAAAAGCAATCAGAAAACTTTGGTGCACTCACTGACGGCACAACCTCTCCACGAGTACACAGTTCACGTCAACGTCGCGAGAGGCCCCCTCCGGCACGCTATCTGCCGAGGTAATGTGAGGTCTGGATGAGAGCTTCTTCTTTATATATATCCTGTCAGTGGTCCCCCTCAGCCCTACTACCTTCCCCCTCCTCGTGCCCTTCAGTCCACCCCCTTCCCCTCCCTCCTTCATCCAGCAGGTAGATCCCCTACTGGTACCCGAGGTACTAGGGGAGGGGGGGGTATGATTTGAGGAAGGAGTGGCGCTAAAAACGTGTGTGTGTGTGTGTGTGGTTTGTATTCAGGTATGTGTGCCTACAGGGTCGAGTTTGTTATTCTCTGCAGCAGCGAGTTGTCTAAAGGCAAGAACTCTTCCTTTTTTTTAACTCTACTGCAGTGCACTGTGTTGTGTAAGATGACACAAGATGTTATCTTGTGTCATCATGCCCAAGATGCCACAGACTCGAAAAGTTCTTTCTGGTATTTTTGAGACTCGTTTGTTTTCTGTTTTCCATTGTGTCCTCTCGTGCTACTGTTCCTTAATTTGAGTAATGCTTCTATATTTAGTTTTTAAATTCCCCCCTCTTAGTATTTTGTAAGTCGTTATCATGTTTGTCCAATACCTTCTCGAGTCTAGAGTATTGAGGAATTGCTTTTACAGTGTGGCTGGCCGGTAGAGCGACGGTCTCGCTTTATGCAGGTCGGGGTTCAATCCCCGACCGTCGAAGTGGTTGGGCACCATTCCATTCCCCCGTCCCATTCCAAATCCTTATCCTGACCCCTTCCAAGAGCCGTGTCGTTCTTCATAGCTCAGGATCGAGCCTTGTTGCATTATTAGGACCTTTTCCAGTTTTGAATTGGAGTTTCTTCCGGAAGGGGTTCCAGGCTGAGACTCCTATTCAATATCTGGTCTCACAAAGGATGTGTATGGCTCTCTGAAGGGATCTTTGTCGAAATTCCTGAAGGATAACCTGATATTTGCCCTCGTTATTCAGCTGACATGTGCCTCTGGTGTTTGGTTTCGAGTTACGTTCACTTTCTCTTTTCCAGCTGTTGGAAGTTGACTTTCCTTGATCCTGGAGTGTATTTCAGGTCTTCTTTGTTCCAACTCTTATCCTCATAATCGTGCATTTATTGAGGTTAAATTCTAGTAGCCATTCCTCAGACCAGCTCTTAAGATTATTTAGTTCATCTTCTAATATATATTGCAATTCACCTGAGATCTTGATTCGCCTCATTACCTTACTTCTGTTAAAAAGTTTACTTATGTTAGGAATAGAATGGGCCTTAGTTCCGACCCTTGGGGTACTCTGATAATTCTACTCTTACTATATAAAACTCCTTGCTTTCTTCCTGGTAGGTATTCCTTCACTCAGTTTAGTACTCTTAACGATTTACCAGCCTGTTTTTCCAGTTGGCACAAGAGAAGAGTTTCAAAAACTTTCTGGCAGTCCAGTTTGCATGTTTATGTAATCACCTAGTTATACTCACCAAGTTATGCTTGCGGGGGTTGAGATTCGGCTCTTTGGTTTCCACCTCTCAACTGTCAATCATCTGGTGTACAAATTACTGAACATTATTATGTTCCACCGAACTTGTCTTCTTGTGAGCGTCACGTGTGTGTGTGTGTGTGTGTGTGTGTGTGTGTGTGTGTGTGTGTGTGTGTGGTGTGGTGTGTGTGTGTGTGTGTGTGTGCGCGCGCGCGCGCGTGTGCGTGTGTGTGTTTATGCGAGAGAATTGGGTACCAGTTCTTAGGTGTCACCACTAAATTGACCTTCAATATAGTGTACATGTTGCTAAACCTTTAGAGTTCTGTCACCGTTACGTTGAAAGTTGTTTGTGTAGTCTGAAACAACCAATTTTCTATTTCAGTCTATATCATCATTTCCCGATGACAAAGAGCCTTCATTTTTGTACCCTCTGTCACTAATTCCTAGTTCCTATTTTCTATGTACCCATTGTCTTGTTCATGTCTCCCTATTTTAAATAGTCTAACCTTGTCTACCTTGTCAATATCCCAGAATGCGTGCATGTTAGTGGGTCTTCTTCTCTGGAACCGGTTTTACCAACAGGTCCGTTTGTGTTTTTTTTTCTTACTGCACCAGAGAAATTGCGATTCTCCCTAGCGACAGGCTGCGGTAATGATCAGGTAATTTGAGAAAATAACGTTCTTGAAGACAGTTCATAACTTTTTTCTGTCTCTCGGGCGATTTTCTCGCCTGACAGCGATGGAGGGAGAGTATAACGATACTCCCTATTCACGAGAGTGAATATCGTACCGTGTCGTGATCCTAAACCCTTCGACGCTGACCCAGGAATGATCGAACACCTTGGCACTTGCGACCTCGCTTGGTCTCGCTTGTGACGTTCCCCCAGAAGGATGACCAAACAGCAGGGCACACAAAAGGAGTCTCGCAATCTTTCGGAACAGAGGGGCCACGCTTGGTCCTCCATTGATGGTGTTGAGGGCGTGAGGACTCCTGTCTTGCTGTCACGGACATTATTTCTGTTGCCTCGCCTGGCTGGGGTTGCGAGGAAAGCCAGGGGTGATTTATGGACAATGGTGCTATTACAGTACGACTTCAAGGTCCCGACATTTTGAGCTGGACACGAAACTCTGGCGCGAGAGTTTCCCTTTCCTACCATAAACGAAACATAAAATGTTTACCATCACATCTGTTTGGAGATAAAATCTTAAACTTCGGAAGAATATCAATACAAAATTTGGGTATAGAATAGCACGCATTACTGAATATATAATTTTGACATTAATGTTTCTTCCACACACACACAAAGGTCTGTGTTCATGGGAGCCAGAAGAGGATCCATGACTTCCCAAGCAGATAGCATCAGGCAATTTTGACTGCTCTGATAGAACGAATTTCATTCATTTTTCGCCACGGTCTGTGTTATTACCGACTCAGGAGCCATTAAACTTTTTATTTTCATGAACTCCAGTGTCATACTCGCGCTATTGTGGTGTAAATCATGTATAACTACTTCTATAATTCCAGAAATGTTTGATATAAAAATTGCATTGGAATAAGGAGAAAATTATATAACATGTATTTAGCAATTTGATTGACTTTATTAATAATATTTTTTCTGCAACAATTACTACAGTAAATACTTTTATTAGTGCTGCGAATAGAAAATAGTGGTTACTAGTAGTAAAATTAATTTATATAAATTGTAAAGCGAAACATTGTAATTAATACAGGCTTTTAAGCTGTACAACATTTACTATCAGTTTGCTGCGAGTGTTACTACTAATGGTACAACTTATATTACTAATACTATTACTACACGCAATCTTCACCATACACGCGATCTTCATACTATGCGAGTTTCACCATACAAGTTTCACCGTAGATGCAATCTCTGGTCAGGCTGTTGTCAAGTGATTCATTGTACTCATCTTCCTTGTTCATCCCATGTTCATAATTTCTTAATGAGTTTTTGTTCTGTTAGGCCGCTTCTGATTCAGCTTTTATATTGTGTTATATTTATCAGATTGACAAAGCCCTCGGAAGACCTAAGACAAAGTGTTGTATAAATTTTTATTGTTTTCCGAGACTGTATTGGTAAGATGAACTGTATTTAGCAAGCCTCTTGCCCCTTGGTCTGTCAAAGCGTCTCTTTCTCTTCTTGCTGGAAGCACAGTGTATGAAGAGATTGTTCCTCTTATCTCTTGTTCCTTAGCACTAACCTATTTACAATTTCCTACTTTCAAAGGAAGGCTTTCACTTGGAGGAATTAAGAACAGCTTTATAGGAAAGGATAAAATGGGACGGGGAAATGAATGCTGCCCAACAACTGGAACGGTCGGGGATTGAACGCCGACCAGCATGAAGCGAGACATTCACACAACCGTCGAGCCCAAGTGGAGTGATGATGTCCTGCATGATTAATTTAATAATTAACAAATACATAATAAGGCGGATGGAAAATGAATGAATAATAGATAAATGTCATTAGGAAAGAACGATGGATGAATAATTGGTGAATTAATGGAGTGGTTAGTTAATGCACCTGATGCATCTCCACTCTCGCTATGTCTTGCGTGTCACTGGGTTGGTCAAGGCCGCGACGTCTTCAAGGAAGAGCTGTTCTTGTCGGACGACTCTTCATATTTGTATTTTTACAGCGCAAAATCTCACTCAGAATCATCAAATATTCCGCGACATACGCATCTGTGGGAGAAGTGCAGTCCACTCACAAGCAATGAGTCACGGGTTCGATTCCNGTTCAGAGTGTTTATCCTCAACTCTATCCTACATCCCCGACCCTCTCCTTCTGTAACCTTCCTTACCCATCCTCTGTGGTGCCTTTCCACCCATCCCCTGTGGTGCCTTTCCACCCCACCCCCTGTGGTGCCTTTCCACCCCACCCCCTGTGGTGTCTTGCCTACCATTCACTTGCTAGGTCTTCCCACCTTCACCCGGTGATACCTCCATCACTACTGTGGAACCTCCCTCACCCTCTCGAGAGAAAATTCTCCCTCCCTCACCTGTGATAAAGTGGCCCGCCCTCCTCTTTGATACCTCTAACTCTGACTTCTCAACACCTGTACCAAACCGGTGCTACAGCCTTCTTCTGCACTTCCAAACCTACTTATGTGCGTTAAGAGGAGGCGACTGTCTTACAGCATCTTCCTAACGATCCGGTCCTCATTACAATCACAGGTGATCCGGGAACAGCCTTAAGCACTCCCGTCTCGCTGATTCATCTTCTGCCTCTTCAGATTTCCTCTCCTCTTCCCCCCCCCTCTTATCTCCTCCCCGTCTCTCCTCTCATCTTGGTTTCCAGATCGCCAATCCCACACAATAATTCCATGGTGTTGTTGTTTTTGTTGCGAGTAGCTGAATCTAAAATGTTTCAAAGTAGCATGGGTTATGGTGAGCCCGTAGTGGCCTTCCCTGGCACAGGAGCGGGGCTGTAGCTGATAAATTCGATAAATTTCACTTCGTGCCTACGTTACATAACACTCTTCACCCTTACACACCTTTTTGCAATCTCACACACACACACACACACACCCTGTTACACCCTCTCGCACACACACCCATTACACCCCAACCCTCTCACACCCATTCACGGTCTTTGTTCTAAAAAAAAACTCTTTTTCCCTTCCTGTTTTTACATGTTCAGCTGTGACGTCGCAGTGAGGGATTTTACCTCTTACAGTAATCTTATGTATATATATATATATATATATATATATATATATATATATATATATATATATATATATATATATATATATATATATATATATATAACTGAAAACTCACACCCCCTGTAGGATTAAGGCGCCCTGTAGTTACCAGTTGCTTTGCTCCTGGGAGTATGGGTTCGAGTCACTTCTGGGGTGTGAGTTTCAGTTGTATCTAGTCCTGGGGACCATTCAGGCTTGTTTATATATATATATATATATATATATATATGCAAACAAGCCTGAATGGTCCCCAGGACTAGATACAACTGAAAACTCACACCCCAGAAGTGACTCGAACCCATACTCCCAGGAGCAAAGCAACTGGTAACTACAGGGCGCCTAATCCTACAGGGGGTGTGAGTTTTCAGTTATATATATATATATATATATATATATATATATATATATATATGCATATATATATATATATATATATATATATAATATATAATATATAATATATATAATATAATTTGGTAGCAGTCTTTCTTGTAAACATATGTGTTGAAGATGACAGAAAAGGTAATATTAATAACTCTAACACGAATTTTCTCAACATTTCTTGTGTTTTTCTGCACTGTCGAGGGTAATTGAAATATCAACTCTCCAAAATTCTATTTTATTTTTGGTCTAACGACTAGAACCGTTTCGTAAGGGCTTCCTACATTCTCAGACTTGTTTTCACTTAACACTACACTTATGATACTCTTGATACACTGTGTATGATATATTTAACCTACATCTTGCTATTATTTTCGTTTTGGGTGAGGTGATACAAAAGTTTTGGTTGAGGTGGGTTTTGGGTGAGGTGGGTACATAGGAATGAAAGTAACTGCAGAGGGCCTATTGGCTAAAACGGAATTTTGAAGTTGGTAGAATGTAGTTATGCGTTAATTGGCTGTTGATTGCTGGTGTTGACATTTTGATGTATAGTGCCTCGCTGATGTCGAGCCTCCTGCTATCGTTGTATCTATTAATGATTTCTGAGTTGTTTGTTAAGATTTCCCTGGTGATTGTCTGGTTGTGAGAAGAGATTATATGTTCCTTTATGGAGCCCCTGTTGCTTATGCATTGTTATTCGCCTAGAAAGAGACGTTGTCTTGCCTATATACTGAGTTCTTTGAGGCTTACAGCCCCTAAGTGGGCATTTAAAGGCATAGACGACGTTGGTTTCCTTCAAGGCGTTCTGTTCGGTGTCTGGGGAGTTTTTCATGAGTAGGTTGGCCGTTTTTTTGGTTTTATAGTAAATTATCAATTGTATTTTCTTAATTTTTGTCTGTAGGGATAACGTTCCTATTATCCATGTCTTTCAGGACCCTTTCCTCCGTTTTATGACCTGTCGAAAAGAAGTACCTGTAAAACAGCCTAATTTTCCCAGTTCCCAAGCACTGGTTGGGAAACA
The DNA here is from genome assembly GCA_020271785.1 of Procambarus virginalis. NCBI lineage: Eukaryota > Metazoa > Arthropoda > Malacostraca > Decapoda > Cambaridae > Procambarus > Procambarus virginalis. The sequence continues at coordinate 2,310,165 of WNGS01145354.1, forward strand.
TTACTTTCCCCTCGTCCCATCGCAAATCTTGTTCCTGACCCCTTTACCAGTGATATTTAGTCGTATTGGTCTTATGCTTTCCCCTCATAATTCCCTTCCCTTGAAAATCTTTATAACAATACACTCGTGCTATCACAAAGCTGAATATTTTAATAGCGGTACTGCCGTACTTTGTACCACACCCTGTATACAGAACACACACATACTCACCTATCCACACTCCGGACACATCTCGAAATATGGGTTTTATTTCACACATTTACCCACTTGTGTTTGATAGCCCAAAAGCAGTCATTCGTACAGACTTGCTCAACCTTTCTTTGATGTTTTCAAATATCCTTCAGACAATGTACAACGATGCCCATGGAAATTCTTGACACACCCACAACCATAAATAGAATGAATTTTCATTTACAAAACTCGCCCTAACCCTTCCTTCATTCGATGTCCTCACGCTCTCTCATTCACACACCCTTGACACAACACATCAATTGGTACACCCCACCAACCACCATCACGCCTGCCATTAGGCTTTCCCTAACCACAGGGGAAGGCGGACCTTGATTGTGGGATTTTCCTGATCCTCCTCCTCCTCCCTCTGTTCTTCGTGGTGGGAGGTGTTTCTGTTTTCCCTTGACCCTCTGTCTTCCTGTCCCATCTTCCTCTTTCCCCCGTCTCTGGTTGTACCCAGAAACGTGATGTTCTCACACACAGCTCATATGTTAACAGTTACTTGGAGTGTGAAGGGTCAGGTCTTCTTGACGTGTGGGTGAATCTTCTTTCTTCGCCAGGACCATCTTCCTCTCCTCCTTCATTTGTATTTGATTCGTAAATCCGTGATTTTTGTCATATTCTTCAGTTGTTTGTGTACAATTTCTCTCTAATGAATACTTCCATTCCTTATATACTGATTTTGTGATATCTAATTCATATTCGATTTTTCGTAATTTTTGTTATATATAACGACTTCAGTATAAAATATTAAAAAAATGAGCGTTTACTAAGCTCTCTTAATTATTTTAAGAACATTGGTATATACTTCAAGCCCTGAGGACACTTTTAGGTGATAATAGTTTGATTTATTTATTTTTTAATAGTTTTCTTTCTGGTAATCACTAAGATTTATCTTTACTTACCCTGCTCTCTTTTAGCGTTTCTTTCTTATTCATATTGCTAGTTTGACAAATTGTTGACCTGCATAGCCATCCCCATTCTTAACTCTTGATTAATTTTCACTACAGTGTTCGCTGTTAACAACGAGTGATGACATAGTGGTACAGAAACGATAACCTGTGACTTAGAAAGAGAATGCAACAAAAAATGGATCAACTCAATAAATTTGTCTATTGGCAGATCTTCAATAGCAAAGGATCGTTTCGCATCGATTGTTGGAAATTCAGAATATCTAAAACAGTTGATTTATTTTCGACATGGAGTGAACACAATATTTGGCTCTATATAGTTATTGTTCATCCACATAAGTGGTTCTGAGACTAAGTGGAATGTAAAACTTGTGTTCTCCTCCAATTTACGAGGCGCTAATGAGAGCTCACCTGAGTTATGCTGTACCTCTTGGGCCCCTATACTATTGTACCCATATATAGCTATATTCTCAATGCACACGTACCGTACGAAAACAAAGGTAATTCCCAGATTCAGGAATACTCTTCTTTGAAGATGCATTAAGATTATGGAGTTATTCAACTATTATGAACTACGGGCTCACCATAGCCCGTGCTACTTGGAACGTCTTGGAAGTTCCAGGTAGCGAATCTTTAACAACAACAACAACAACTACAACTATGAGTTCCTCTTAGGTCTATAATTCAATGTTAGTTTATGAAAACTAACCTAAATATAAATTCAAACACTAATAATTTAATCTGAATTGGTTACATTGTTTTCGTATACGTAGAACAACGGGATTCTTGCCTGAAGACTATGAATGAAAGGTATTAAAATGTGGAAATAAACTAGGTTTTAAAGCTACATTGTCAAGAAGTCATAAAGAACTCATGTTAGACAAGTTTTCGTTAAAAATATATATATAAGAAACCATTAGCTAGTCAGTGGGGTCTCTGAGTGTTCTGAAGTTACATGTAGCGTCATCTACTTGGAAGTTTGAAATTACGATACAGAGAACCATTAGTGAAAATAATCGGATGTAATCTGTGCCTAACAGGCATAGACCAACAGGCCGACTTCTTTTTCGGCCTTCTGGGACTACAGCCTACTACGGTGATCATGTTTCGTTATCTAAATGACTTCACACGGTATTCATGGGAAGATGACAAATAATAACTAACCACGATATCCAATGCCACTAAAATTGCTCATTCTTCGAGCAAGAAAGATTTTAATATACATGTAGTATCATGATACAAATATCTCACCTGTGACTAGGCTTTTAATTAGGAAATGAAAAACAGATGTTTCTTATGCATCCAGCAAGCATTCATTCAGGAAAATATGCACTTTCTCGGGGTAGGTACTTGTTGAAGGGAATACAAGTTATTACATAAAATAAAAAACAATAAATATATTTATATTTTTTATTATGTCATGGATGGCAGATAAATTATGAAATCATTCACGAACAGTTTGGTTTACCACAATTTTGTGGAAACAAGCTTGATACCTGTAATTCGTAAGGGAGACATAGATATCGAGTTTACAGTCAAATACATGACCAAATCTTGACCATTGAATCGGATTTGAAACATGACATTTCGTTTGTTGATGAAGTAATTTTATCAGTTTTCGTCCTGACCAGTAATGGGATTATCAGATTTGAGAGAAGATGACTCCTTCTTATCCCTTTTATACCTTCAGGAACATCTTCTCTCCGGCGCACCACCACCAGCCATCATGACCTCTGGAGCTGCAGTTACGAAGCGCCACTACCTACGAGTCCTTACTAAAATATGGCATTACAAGCATCCATTACCACCACTGCCATCGCCGCCACCATGTTGCTACCATGCTGGGGCCTTAGTGAGTGCCGGCTTGCAGACGAAATGGTCAACCGGCCCATTCTGGAGGCAGGCGTCGAAGCAGCACTTCTCAGTAAGCGCGCAGGTGTCGTCATTGAGGCATTTGATGGCTTTCTTTGCATGTTTGCTAGGGCACTTGTCGGTAACGTTGGGGCAGAAGCCGGCGTGAACTGTGGGAAAGAGGGAAGAGCGGTCAGAAGAGAGAATCTGTAGAGTGCCATGATTCAAGAGTCTGAGAGAAGAGAACAATACATTGTAGTGTAGTGTGAAATGGAAGAACTATATGCACTAAATTGCTTGAAATAACAAGTAATAATAATTGTATTAACAACGTTGACAGCAAGTAATAGTGCTAGTAGTAATATTCTAGCGAGACTCGCCTGTTCCGCCAGTACTGAAGCTCCCAGATGATGAGAACGACGATGAGAACGCTTGAGAGCTGAAGCCTGAAGAACCGTGTCTGAAAGAGCCACCAGCAGCGAGGCTTCCAGGACCAGTACTGGTGAGTCCGCTGCTGAAGTGACTAACAGCTCCCTTGAAGCCTCTAGTTCCTTGACCGGGAAGGCCACCCAGTCCAGTGCCAAAGCCGGTACTGGAACCTCCAAGGGCACCGAACGCAGTACCAGATCCAAATCCTGTACTGGAGCCAACATGAGTTCCAGAGCCAGTAGCTGAACCAGCACCAAAGTGAGATCTGGAACCACCATGGGCTCCAAAACCAGCACCAAATCCTGCGCTAGATCCGGCACCATGGGCACCAGATCCAGCACCATGGACACCAGATCCAGCACCATCTTCAGCACCATGGGCACCAAATCCAGCACCATGGACACCAGATCCAGCACCAGCTCCAGCACCATGGGCACCAAATCCAGCACCAGCTCCAGCACCATGGGCACCAGATCCAGCACCAGCTCCAGCACCATGGGCACCAGATCCAGCACCGTGGGCACCAGATCCAGCACCGTGGGCACCAGATCCAGGACCACGGGCACCAGATCCAGCACCAAAGGCTCCAAAACCAGCACCAGATCCAGCACCATGGGCACCAGATCCAGGACCATGGGCACCAGATCCAGCACCAAAGGCTCCAAAACCAGCACCAGATCCAGCACCATGGGCACCAGATCCAGGACCATGGGCTCCAGATCCAGCACCAGATCCAGGACCATGGGCTCCAGATCCAGCACCAGATCCAGGACCATGGGCTCCAGATCCAGCACCAGATCCAGGACCATGGGCTCCAGATCCAGCACCAGATCCAGGACCATGGGCTCCAGATCCAGCACCAGATCCAGGACCATGGGCTCCAGATCCAGCACCAGATCCAGGACCATGGGCTCCAGATCCAGCACCAGATCCAGGACCATGGGCTCCAGATCCAGCACCAGATCCAGGACCATGGGCTCCAGATCCAGCACCAGATCCAGGACCATGGGCTCCAGATCCAGCACCAGATCCAGGACCATGGGCTCCAGATCCAGCACCAGATCCAGGACCATGGGCTCCAGATCCAGCACCAGATCCAGGACCATGGGCTCCAGATCCAGCACCAGATCCAGGACCATGGGCTCCAGATCCAGCACCAGATCCAGGACCATGGGCTCCAGATCCAGCACCGAAGGCTCCAAAACCAGCACCATGGGCACCAGATCCAGGACCATGGGCTCCAGATCCAGCACCAAAGCCAGTTTTAGTTCCAGCACCAAATCCTGCTCCAGAGCCTGTTTGAGTGCCTGCACCAGATCCTACGCCAGAACCAGTGCCAGAACCAACACCAGTCCTTGTGGAGGTGAACTTACTGCTGACATAACTGCCGGAACCCCTAGAATCTGGCTACCTGGCTTGCCATGAGCTCCAAATCCAGCCCCAGAGCCAGATGTGGTACCAGAACCAAATCCAGCACCACGATCAGCGCCAGTACCACTTCCAGCACCATGACCAGTTTTTGTACCAACACCAGAACCAGTACCAGTACCAAATCCAGCACCAGAGCTAGCCCCAGAACCAAATCCAGAATCAGTACCAGCACCAAAGCCAGTTTTAGTACCAGTACCAAATCCAGCACCAGAACCAAATCCAGAACCAGTACCAGCACCAAAGCCAGTTCTAGTACCAGTACCAAATCCAGCACCAGAGCTAGCCCCAGAACCAAATCCAGAACCAGTGCCAGCACCAAAGCCAGTTTTAGTACCAGTACTAAATCCAGCCCCACGATCAGCACCAGTACCACTTCCAGCTCCATGGCCAGTTTTAATACCAGAACCAAATCCTGCATCAGAACCAGCTCCTATTCCAGTTCCATGACCAGTTTTTGTACCAACACCAGAACCAGTTCCAGCACCATGGCCAGATGTAGTACCAGCACCAAATCCAGAGCCAGTTTTAGTACCAGCACCAAATCCAGCACCACGGTCAACACTAGTACCAAATCCAGCCCCAGAACCAACTCCAGACCCAGGACCGGTTCCAAATGCAGCCCCAGCCCCAGTTTTAGTGCCAACACCAGAGCCTGCACCAAACCTGGAACCAGAGTCCGTTTTAGTTCCAGTTCCATAACTAGTTCCATATCCTGCACCGGAACGAGTGCCAGTATCAGCACCTAATCCAGCACCAGAACTGGTTCTAGTGCTCGCTCCGAATCCGGCACCGGTGCCAGAGACGGCAGGTCCAAATCCGGTTCTTTGGGCACCAAATCCAGGTTTGTGGTCACTGGTGAACGTTACTTTCGTGAATTGGGAACTAAATCCTGGTGCAATGGACCCACGGGCACCAGATCCAGCACCAGTACCAGTACTTGTTCCAAATCCAGCTCCATGGCCAGTTTTAGTACCAGCACCAAATCCAGTACCAAATCCAGCACCAGTACCAGCACCAGAGCCAGCACCACTACCAGTACTTGTTCCAAATGCAGCTCCATGGCCAGTTTTAGTACCAGCACCAAATCCAGTACCAAATCCAGCCCCACTACCAGAACTTGTTCCAAATCCAGCTCCATGGCCAGTTTTAGTATCAGCACCAAATCCAGCACCAGTACCAGCACCAGAGCCAGCACCAGTACCAGTACTTGTTCCAAATCCAGCTCCATGGCCAGTTTTAGTTCCAGCACCAAATCCAGTACCAGTACTTGTTCCAAATCCAGCTCCATGGCCGGTTTTAGTACCAGTACCAAATCCAGAACCAGTACCAGCACCAGAGCCAGCACCAGTACCAGTACTTGTTCCAAATCCAGCTCCATGGACAGTTTTAGTTCCAGCACCAAATCCAGTACCAAATCCAGCACCAGTACCAGCACCAGAGCCAGCACCACTACCAGTACTTGTTCCAAATCCAGCTCCATGGCCAGTTTTAGTATCAGCACCAAATCCAGCACCAGTACCAGCACCAGAGCCAGCACCAGTACCAGTACTTGTTCCAAATCCAGCTCCATGGCCAGTTTTAGTTCCAGCACCAAATCCAGTACCAGTACTTGTTCCAAATCCAGCTCCATGGCCGGTTTTAGTACCAGTACCAAATCCAGAACCAGTACCAGCACCAGAGCCAGCACCAGTACCAGTACTTGTTCCAAATCCAGCTCCATGGACAGTTTTAGTTCCAGCACCAAATCCAGCACCAGCACCAGTACCAGCACCAGAGCCAGCACCAGTACCAGTACTTGTTCCAAATCCAGCTCCATGGCCAGTTTTAGTACCAGCACCAAATCCAGTACCAAAACCAGCACCAGTACCAGCACCAGAGCCAGCACCAGTACTTGTTCCAAATCCAGCTCCATAGCCTGTTTTAGTTCCAGCACCAAATCCAGCACCAGAGCCAGCACCACTACCAGTACCTGTTCCAAATCCAGCACCAGTACCAGTACTTGTTCCAAATCCAGCTCCATGGCCAGTTTTAGTTCCAGCACCAGTACCAGCACCAAATCCAGCTCCATGGCCAGTTTTGGTACCAGTACCAAATCCAGCACCAGTACCAGTTCCAAATCCAGCTCCAGGGCCCGTTTTAGTTCCAGCACCAAATCCAGCACCAGTACCAGCACCAACACCAAATCCAGCTCCATGGCCAGTTTTGGTACCAGTACCAAATCCAGCACCAGTACCAAATCCAGCACCAGAACCAGCACCAGTTCCAAATCCAGCTCCATGGCCAGTTTTGGTGTCAGTACCAAATCCAGCACCAGTCCCAGCACCAGTACCAAATCCAGCACCAGTACCAGTTCCAAATCCAGCTCCATGGCCAGTTTTGGTGCCAGTACCAAATCCAGCTCCAGTACCAGCACCAAATCCAGCACCCGATCCTGCACCAGATCCTAATCCAGCTCCAGAGCCAGTTTTAGTTCCAGCACCAAATCCTGTACCAGATCCACGTGATCCAGAGGAAGATCCATAACTAGTAGATGAGAAACCACTTCCAGCTCTTGTTGACAAACTTCCAGGTTTCGTAAGGCCACTTGCAGACCCGGGTGAGGTGGATGAACCGTGACCACTAAGGGAAGATCCAGTTCCGGAACCATGGGTTCCAGTTCCGGAACCATGGGTTCCAGTTCCGGAACCATGGGTTCCAGTTCCGGAACCATGGGATCCAGCTCCAAAGCCTGAAGGCCCCGTACCACCGGTTAGTGTTGAGGTGAAGGTGCCAGAATGGAAAGATCCCCTGGAAGCGTCGCTGTCGCTTCCAGCACCATCTCTGCAAGAGAGAGAAAAATACATCATGTCTAAATGCGTTAACTATTCACAGCGGAGCTCTAATCCCTAGATAATTTGAAATGCAACTGTAAACATTATTTTAGACACGTGAAAAGTATAGTATTTCAAATTCAATCTTTGCTTTTTTTTAGGCATCAGTGAAAAGACATCGGATTAAAAGACATTTGGAATATATTATTTAAATTGCATCACTGCAGTGCAAGCAGACATGAAGTCTTCCATAGGACTCACCCAGCGAAGGATGTGAAAGAACCGCTGGTGGTCGACCCACCACCACTACCACCATGACCAGCTCCAGCAGAAGCACCACTCTGGTGAGTTACTGACGCCTGGAGGGACGAACCCTGGATTCCTCCCGGTTTTGTCTTGGAAGGTGAACCGAATCTGCATGAAATGATTTCTTGTTAACGGAAGAAGACGTATAATTGTTTTAACAATTATCAATTTAAAGAGAAAAATAAAAATTTAACAGCACTGAAATATGAAATACAGCAAAATGCTGAAATACGTGAAATACAGCAATGAAACAGCAGCAATATAATGAAATCATAGAAATGAAAGTGCTGTCGAACAGCCTAATTAGCAATTAAACTGCTGATTACAGGAATTCACGAATCGGGATATACTTTGCATTTTCTATAAAATTCGCAAATAAATAAAATTTAAAATTTAGTAACCACTATTGGTCAAACTATCAAAACCAAATGGATAACTGAATTGATTTAAAATTACAATCTGTATATATAATATATATCAAGTTTTTTATTTGACGTTTTCCATTTTTTAACTCATTTTCAGAAAGAGAGAGAAAGAAAAAATGAGAGAATGGGAAAGAGAATGAGAGAAGATGGGATGGGATTAGGGAAAGGAGACTCACCCAGTGAATGCACTTCCAGAACCTCTTCCTGGAAACTGACCAGCAGCTGAAGAGCTGTGTGCACTAAAAGAAATTCCCCCACCAGTCGTTCCAGACCCTGGCGTGCTGGACGACGTTTTATGTGAAGAGGAAGAATATCTGCCTCCAGATGATGTTGACCCACTTCCAGGGCCACCTACTTTCGAAGGAGTACCAGAGGTGCCTAATGAACCATGTGAAGCCGAAGGCCCCGTGCCACCGGTTAGTGTGGAGGTGAAGGTGCCAGAATGGAAAGATCCTCTGGAAGCATCGCTGCCTCTTCCAGCACCATCTCTGCAAGTTAGAGAAAAATGTCATGTCTAAGTGCTTTACCTATAAACAGAGGAGCTTTAATTCCTAGATCATTTTAAATGTAATTGTAAATATAATTTTAGACACATGAAGTGTACAGTATTTCAAATTCAATGTTTTCAGGCCTCAATGAAAAGACTTAAGGACACTTGGACACTTGGAATGTATTATTATAATGGCATCACTGAGGTGGAAGGAGACAAGAGATTTTCCATAGGACTCACCCAGCAAAGGATGTGAAAGAACCGCTGGTGGTCGACCCACCGCCACTACCATGACCTGCTCCAGCAGGCGACCCACTACCCGGAGAGGACCCGCTGCGGTGGGTGACGGACGACTGGAAGGATGCGCCCTGGACTCCACCTCCAGGTTTCGTCTTAGATGATGGGCCCAATCTGCATGAAATGGTTTATCATTGAAGTGAAATAAAGGTGTTTGAAGAATAAGCAATTCAAGGAGAAAATGTCATGGATAAGCAATAATTTTTACTGTGATACAAAGTGACATTTCACATATAATAAAATCACAGAAAAAAGTAATGTTTGAACTATAATTAAACCTTAAACTGCAGTTTACATTAATTAACAAATCAAAGTACACTGCGGCTAACGAAAATTGATGTTTGGCACTGTAGAAAACCAAGAGAATTGAATGTTTTTAAATTAAAAAAAAATGTTAACATAGATATCTCTATTATAATCTAATTGGAAAATAAGTGTTGTTATTGTAGATGAAAGTTAAGGTTAAACATGTTGTCAAGGGTGGCATCAGCACGTCCAGGGATATTTGTAGAAACGTTTGGGCCCCATTTTTGTGTTTTTCCATAGTTCTCCATGTTTACTTTTCTCTCCTTTGCATATCAAAAGCAAATACAAAATTATGTAATTATTATTATTCAAATATCAGACACCGAAATTGCCAGAATTTAATATTAGTCTCCATATTAATTTTGAGAAAATTTATAACTTGATGGAGGTTCTGGGTCCATAGGCCTCTTAGCTTCTAGTAGTACGGAGGATTGGGTTCTTCAGGCGGCTTCGGTGCTGGTGGTTCTGGAGGTCATGGGTTGCTGGTGGCTTTGGGGCAGGCGGTTCTGGAGGCTTTGGATCTGAGGTGGTTTTGGTTCTGGTGGTTCTGGAGGCTTTGGTGCTGCAGGTGGCTTTGGTGCAGGCGGTGCTGGAAGCCATGGGTCTAAAGTGAGCTTCGGTTCAGGGGTTCTGGAAGCCTGGATCGCAGGTGGCTTTGGTTCTGGCGGTTCTGGCGAACCCATGTGACTAAAGTTAGTTTCACTTCGGGTGGCGCTGGCGGTTCAGGAAGCCATGGATCAGCAGGTGGCTTTGGGGCTGGCGGTTCTGGAGGCTTTGGTGCGGCGGTTCTGGAGCGGTCTTGGATCTGCAGGTGGTGTGCTGGCTCTGGATTCAGGGGGTTCTGGAAGCCATGGATCAGCAGGTGGCTTTGGTTCTGGTTGGTTTCTGGAGGCTTTGGTGCTGGCGGTGCTGGAGGCTTTGGTGCTGGCGGTGCTGGAAGCATGGGTCCGCAGGTGGCTTTGGTTCTGGCGGTTCTGGAACCCATGTGACTAAAGTTAGTTTCACTTCAGGTGGCGCTGGCGGTTCAGGAAGCCATGGATCAGCAGGTGGCTTTGGGGCTGGCGGTTCTGGAGGCTTTGGTGCTGGCGGTTGGACTGGAAGACTTGGTCATCAGCAGGTGGCTTTGGTGCTGGCGGTTTGCTGGAAGCCATGGATCTGCAGGTGGCTTTGGTGCTGGCTGGTTCTGGAGGCTTTGGTGCTGGTCTGGTGCTCTGGACGGTGGCTGGTGCTGTCTGGTGCTGGAGGCTTTGGTGCTGGCGGTGCTGGAAGCTTTGGTGCTGGCGGTGCTGGAGGCTTTGGTGCTGGAAGCCATGGTCTAAAGTGAGCTTCGGTTCTGGTGGTTCTGGAACCTTGGATCTGCAGTGGCTTTGGTGCTGGGGTTCTGGAGGCTTTGGTGCTGGCGGTGCTGGAGGCTTTGGTGCTGGCGGCTTTGGTGCTGGCGGTGCTGGAGGCTTTGGTGCTGGCGGTGCTGGGGCTTTGGTGCTGGCGGTGCTGGAAGCCATGGGTCTAAAGGGAGCTTCGGAGCTGGCGGTTCTGGAAGCCTTGGATCTGCTGGTGGTTTTGGTTCCAGCAGTGCCGGAAGCCACGCATCATCTGGCGCCTTTAGCTCCGCAAGTTCCAGCAGCCATGCTGGAGTTCCAGTAGTTCCAGCAGCCATGCTGGAAGTTCCAGTAGTTCCAGCAGCCATGCTGGAAGTTTCCAGTAGTTACAGCAGCCATGCTGGAAGTTCGGCTTCGGCCCACCGTGGGTCTTCAGGTAAGTATGGACGAGATTTAATTGTGTAACACAAACTGAAATGAGGTGCAAATATATTATTGCAAATAT
>WNGS01145354.1:2333402-2371202 GCA_020271785.1 Procambarus virginalis
TATCTTCAATTAGCCTCTGCCACACCTTTAACATAAATTTTGCGCATATGGATATGGTTATGATACAACATTTTTAATTCTTTTGTTGCAAATCATTTAACAGAACTAAAATATATATATTTTACATTGAATATGTAATATTAAATGTTCTTTTAAATTAATATTTAGTACTTTAAGAGCCCTGCAGAACCGTGACTACCTTTCGACCCAGAACCACCGAAGCCAAAACTACCCGAAGAACCATGGCTTCCAGATCCCCCAGAACCAAAGCTGCCTGCGGCAGCGGATAATCCAGATCCTTTAAGACCAGAGCTGCCAAATAATCCCACGGTTCCAGATCCTCCAGAGCCAAAACCTCCTTTGCTTCCAAAGCTTCCGGAGGACCCATGAGCAGATCTGTAAAATACATCGGGATGAGCAGAAACATTCAATAATTAACCATAAACTTTGCAAAATCTCAGGGTACGGTCATAGGAAAGTATTTTCCTGATCAATATTTCATGTTAATTGCGGGGGTTGAGCTTTGGCTCTTTGGTCCCGCCTCTCAACTGTATCTATACACGCACATTTTTGCATGAATTCGGGCAGCCACAAACACACACATTTTGTACCCACCCTGAGGAACCAGCAGAGCTGAACGCAGAGGATGACGAGAAGCTGGAGGCAGAAGCTGCTGCCTGGGCTTGGGCCTGGGCAGACGCAGACGCCCTGGATCCAGAGTACACCTTCTTGGCCGGCCAGTCTGCGCAGCAGGAGCCCACCAGGAGCACCAACACTACAACCTTCGATCGCACTGAAGAAATATATTACCATTATTAATATTGCTAAGTGTTCTTGTGTTACAACAATATGTGTGTGTGTGTGTGTGTGTGTGTGTGTGTGTGTATTCACCTAGTTGTACTCGCCTAGTTGTGCTTGGGGGGGTTGAGCTATGCCTCTTTGGTTCCGCCTCTCAACCGTCAATCAACTGATGTAAAGATTCCTAGCCTACTGGGCTCTATCATATCTACATTTGAAGCTGTGGTTGGAATCAGCCTCCACTACATCACTGCCTAATGCATTCCATTTGTTAACTACTCTGACACTGAAAAAGTTCTTTCTAACGTGTATGTGTGTGTGTGTACAATAAATGGAATTGCTTTAAAAACCCTCTTTGCAACCAAGCTTTGATCTTTTTGCTCTAAACTTGGCTTTGATTCAGTTAAGACGAAGGTTACTCGGTTATAAGTTAGATTCCTTTAAGAGTGTTAAAGAACTAATTACCTAGGAGAAAGAAATCTTAACAAATGCAGCTAAACGCGTAAATACAGCTAATGTATTTAGCTTAATGTATTTAAATAATAAATGTAGCTAAATTACTGCCCAAAGGCAGTAATAATGATCATACCTCTCTCAAACTATGCTAGAGGTCGTTGCCTCATTAGTAATGAGACAAACCCCAAAAAATTACCGAATAACGAACTTCAAAAGCAGAATCAAATGCACTCACTGATGATGCTATGCTGATTGTCGACTTTCTAGTTAGCCAGCAAGTCTTTCCCCCAATCAGAAGCCGGAAGGTCTCTAGATTCAGGACCAAAAATTCAGAGGTACTCTAAGTACCACTAATAATGACAGCTTCAGGACCACAGCAATGGTACAACGGACCGGACTGGTGGTCCAGGTGAAGCCTCTGGTCAACTGTGCACTCACTGCGCCCAACCAGAGCTTATATATAGCCCTCTCCTGGGTTGAATGGTAGCAGGATGTCGGATTTTCCAGACCATTTCAGCGAACACTCCGGTTAGCGGACCGGTTCCGGGAATATATGCGCGCAGATCATCTTTCAACACACTTTGGGAGGAAGTCATTCCAGGTCTATTGGGGTTAAGAGATGGAGGAGGATGAGGGTGAAGCTTCTATCATTGTTTATTTATCTCTCCATGGAGTCAACCTCAAACATTTCACGTATTCTTTTGTTCGGAATTTAATAAATCATTTTTTACATTGTTCTTCAATGCAAGTACAGTGTTCATTGTGTAAAGTGTAGGTTCTAGTAGAACACTTTTACAGTTTTTCTTCATATTAGTTTTTATATAAATCTGACATTACCTTCAAAACAAAGGTTATCGTTTATTAGGGTAATTAACTGATTTGATCATGTACACAAGTGATGACCTTATTCTTAATTATGAATAATAAAGCTTTAAAGGATATGAATTACATATGAGTGCTTACATTATATTTAACCAAATTTGAAATTACCGATACGGTCATAATACTAAAAGTAAACATTTATATAAAAATTAGATTTTTTTAAGAGACTGAAAAATGATCATTCATTTAGAAGAGAAATCAACAATATTTGTCTATACTAGATAACCAACTCCTCTGCTTTCGACATTTTACATTTTGTGACTGTATCTAAGAAATTCGATATGTAACCAAAAAATTAGGTAGCAAAACAAAATTTTTAATTGCAACTATTTATATCAATGCATTACATATTAAGGCGCTTAATTCCGAGTTATGTATCAGTGTATCTGGATTGAAATTGAATTGAAATGATCACATTTTTTTTCTATTTAAATTTGTCCTTACTCAGGTTGTAAAGAGAATCAGAAGGGTTGAGTTATTTACTACAGAGAAAGATTCACGACTAAATGCCTTTCTGAGCACTGATATAGTATGCTTCTACGTTAAGTCTAATCTATTAATTCGGTTTGTCGGGAAATAAGTCTGTATATAGGGGCCTGACAGCTGTGTGGACAGCTCTTCGGTTTCGTAGTCCTGAGGTTCCGGGTTCGATCCCCGGTGGAGAGGGAAACAAATGGACAAAGTTCCTTTCACCCTGATGCCCCTGTTACTTAGCAGTAAATAGGTACCTTGGAGTTAGACAGCTGCTACGGGCTGCTTCCTGGGGTGTGTGTAACAAAAAGAAGGCCTAGTCGAGGACCGGGCCGCGGGATCGCTAAGCCTCGAAATCATCTCAAAATGATATAAATATACTTCAGTAGTTTATTGAAGTCCCTCTAAGGTCAAACTACCGACTCTTCCCAGAAAGCAATTCCACATCTCGTGAATAACTAACGAGCACTATTTACTATTAGGTAAAGAGAGCCATTATGTGAAAGGAAAACTATCTAATACCTTCCCGCATTAGTTTGTGTGTAATTAAATTTCATGTTTGAATGAATTCCCCACATATGTCAACCCTTAGTTTTATTGTTTCAAGCGTAGGTTAGACATATTTCTGAGTTTCAGTGGATGTTCCATTCACCTGGGTTTTAGGAGACTCGAACCCTGGATCCCATGAGTGTGAAGCCGAAGCTCTATCGACCGAGCTATTGAGTGGTCTCAATAAGGAAAGTTTCCATATTATTTGCCAGTGGATGTAACTAGGAGCGGCCTCATTTAGGCCTATAGGCTTTCTAGACGGGAGGGAATTATCAAGAGAAAACACAAGGCTATTACGACTGTATATCACTTGGAAGGGGATCAGGATAAGGATTTGGGATGGGACGGGGGAAAGGAATAGTGTCCAACTACTCGTACAGTCCGGGATTGAACGCCGACCTGCATGAAACTCTACCGTCGCTCTTGCGTCTAGCCCAAGTAGTTGGGTTAGGCTTTCTAGAGTTTCAATTATTCTTACCCAACCACTTGGGCTGGACGGTAGAGCGACGGTTTCGCTTTATGTAGATCGCCGTTCAATCCCCGACCGTCTACAAGTGATTGGGGCACCATTCCTTCCCCTCGTCCCATCCCAAATCCTTATCCTGACCCCTTCCCAGTGTTATATAGTCGTAATGGCTTAGCGTTTTCCCTTGATAATTCCCTCCTTATGTTCCTATGATGAAGGCTCTCCATTACCCCAAAGTTATCACTCCCACCACCAGAGGGCCAGGACACAACCATCCACCTGTTGGACACATCCGGATAATCACGGATTTTTGTAATTTTGACCTGCATAGGTTTCAGGTCAAGGAGGGTTGGCTGCACCTCGTCGTCCATGACTTTGCTGAAAGCCAGGCTCCTTATCCGGCCACCTGCTAAGAGGTCCCATTACCGGACCCAATGCCTGAAGGACACTGTTCTCGGACACCTGCATAAAGGGTCTCTTTACCGGACCACTGGTTAAAGGGCCCCTCTTACCGAACCTGTGGATAAATGGCCTCATAATCAGACCACTGGGAGAAAGGCTGCCATGTTACCTTATTCCTGAATTAAAAGGACGTCCAAAACCGGACTACTAATTGAATAGACGCTCATAACCGGATTACGTACTGAAAAACCGGTAATTATCGAAGCACAGGCTAAAAAGCCTTTCAACGACCGAATCACTGACTAAATGACCGTTGATTATTGGACGACTGGATGAAGAACCACTCAATTCCGCACATCTGGTTGAAGGTTGACCTCAACCTACCCCATAGAGGACAAAATTAACATGCTAGTTACCATGCTAAATGTATTGCCACATCTGTGGTAAATATAGTAATGTAATTATTGGCTGATGGGCCCATCCTTACTGAATTACTCTCAGATCGATCGCCCAAATTTTGTGAACAAAGATATTACTATATAAATCATCGAAATATTTACAAAAAATTAACATAACAGCATAAAAAGTATTTTTTACTGTATACTACATATATAATATATATATATATATATATATATATATATATATATATATATTATATATATATATATATATATATATATATATATATATATATACCAAAGCCAGTAATATGAAGCTCGTTAACGTTATCCATTACGTCACTGGACTAGTTAACAAGTACGTCACTGAACTAGTTAACCATTACGTCACTGGACTAATTATCCATTACGTCACTGGACTAGTTATCCACCTGTTCTCCTCCTTCTGTTATCTCTCCTCCCCCCTTTATCCCTCACCTCCTGCCCCATTCCTCCTATCATCCTCCTCCTCTGTTATTTAGTTCCTGTTAAGTGATCGCGCGTGACTTGTACTATTAAGGGAAGAGGGAGAATGGGGGGTGGGGTGGAGGGGAGGGGTATTTGGGCAAGACGAATGAGGGTATGAGATGAGGTAGAGAGAGTTTTAGAGTGTGGAACAAATATGTGTTTTGTGTGTGTGTGTGTGTGTGTGTGTGTGTGTGTGTGTGTATTCACCTGGATTTATTCACCTAGTTGAGCTCTGCTCTTTCGGCCCGCCTCTCGACTGTGAGTCAATCTACTGTTATTAACTACTATTTTTTACTTACACTCACACTCACACTCACACTCACTCACACACTCACACTCACACCCACCAAGAAGCAGCCCGTAACAGCTGTCTAACTCCCAGGTACCTATTTACTGCTAGGTAACAGGGGCATCATGGGGTGAAAGAAACCTTGCCCATTTTGTTTCTGCCATCACCGGGGATAAAACCCGGACCCTAGGATTACGAGTCCAGAGTGCTGTCCACTCAGCTATCAGGTCTCCCAATAAATATAGGTGTGTGTGTGTGGCGACACACACACACACACACACACACACACACACACACACACACACACACACACACACACACACACACACACACACACACACCTAGGCGTGGATCCCTAGGCGGGATCCAAGAGTCAATGCTCGATCCTGCAGACACATATAGGTGAGTACACACACACACACACACACGCGCGCGGTTCCCCACCAAGGCGACACCCCCAAAGCAGTGATTTACTCGTCCGTCTCACTTGAATGATGAACGCAAGAAACTGTGAGAAAGAACAACTAAAGTAAAGCATAAGACAACAAGGAACGAAAAAAAAACTAATCAAATTTGAATTCTGGATGCATAATGAGAAGTCAAGGAACAGATAAGAATGAGGAATAAGCAACAGCAGAAGAAAGGGTGGAGAGCAACGCCTGGGAACCCATAAAGAGAGGCACGAGTGTTAGTCCGATTTCAACCCGGATCTAAACTGCATCGTTCCTATGAAGACAGCAAAAATATTACCCAATAATTCCGGGACTATGTAGATAAAGTTAAAAATTTAACTATTGGTTCTCAAATTCATTCACGCCATTTTCGGTTAATTTAGGAATTTATTATAATAAATATATTGGCATTTTCTTATACTTGATTCATCAATTCCGAAGGAAAAGGAAACGATAATAAAAACAAAATAATAAAGAAATTGCAGGATACCTGTTTGCCTGTACAAGGAGGCTCACATTACTACGAAAATGTTGTAAATTAAGCAGCTGTGTCCTGTTCGAATTTGTTATTGAATGCAGATTTTAACCAGAATCCTGTTTTCGAAACGCACTTCTCTAAATTCTTCACCTACGTTCTACATATACAATATTATCATCAACGTGTCCCTGTAAACATAGCCAGTGCTCATAAATTCAGCCCGTCCTCATCAACACGGTCCGTCCTCGTCAACACGGCCAGTCCTCATCTACAATTACCAAATTTTCGTTAATCTAACTCCCAAATCCATTGTTTCTGAATGAAAATTACTTTATGAGCACTAATAACAGGTTCAATTTTCTCATAATGCTTCACTCGGTTCCTAACTTTGAGTCACACCTCTTATATGTTCACACACACCTATTGCATATATACATTTTAAAACACCCTGGATCCCTTATCTAACCTAACCTAACAATACATACAATTCTAATATATAAGAAAACTTTATTTGTGGGAAACACAGGTTTTTAATTCATAGCATGTTGAAAAATTAGGAATGTGTTTTTTGGAAACCCCAAATTTGAAACCCAAATAATGTTTCATCCACTTACATCAAATACAAATATTTGTCAACATGATCTTAACAATTAACGTAATCTCGGGTTAGCTATACAAAACATGTAAAACAATTATTGTAAAGAAAATTCAATTTTGCAGATGAAAAGTCACACTAATGTGATTGAAAANGACGTACAGGTTCGAAAGTGTTTGCATAAGTACTTTCGTGAATTGGCCCCAGAAAGCATGTATCTCTATAATTAAGGTAGTGGTGGTCTTGAAGGTTGTCTCGAACCTGTTCGAGGCATTAAACCTGAAACACTGAATCACACGACTTCTGCTCCATCCCACGACCCTCCCTAGCCATCCACGTGAAGGCTAGTTTTACACGCTTAATGGACCAGAAACATACACCTGAATATCAAGGTCTGGCCGTAGTGCTTGGCCTAACTAATGAGTCGGGGGACTCCCCATTACAAAAATACGAAACCATTAGCGAAGGGAGGAGAAAGTGTGGTAATCGGCTCAGTTCTCGTTTCACCCTCTTAGAGTACCCCTTGCGTACCCTCTCCTTAATAAATACCAGAGCCTGTTCTTTCGTTCTGTAGTGGTGGGTACATGGTACCCCTTTTGGGTTACCTTGGGTCCAGTGGGGAGGTGTAGCTGTGTAACAGAGGGTTGTATCTGTGCCGCGGAAGGGCTGTACCCGTCTGTCTGTCCAAAGGAGAGGGTAAAGTTGGGTAAAGAGGAGGAGGAAGAGGCCGGGGTAGCGGAGCAGGTGTGCCAGGGCTCATCATAGCGACACTAACACGAGCTAATTCGCTGCCGACACCGTTAAGCGTAACTAGTGGGTCTCTGTGTGTGGTTTCCTCTCTACGTCCTTTTCCCTTTCCCTCATTTCTCCCTCTCCTTTATCTTTCCCTCCCACTCAATCCCTATCTTTATCTCTATCCCCTCTTTTTTCCTTTACTATTTTCAAATCCGTAGTTTTCCCAGTTCAATCTCATTTTCACGTTTTTGCAGTTCTCTTCTGTCCGTTTTGGACAATTTTCCTGAGTACATAAATGAAGACAAAACAATGGAAAAAAAATATTAAGCATATTCTTACTTATTACAAGGGGCTGGGAGATGCATCTTTGGTGCTGCTTTGAGAGGATGCAATTGAGATCTTTAAAAAATATATACAAAAAATGCAAGTGCATGGTTACTATTAATTTACCCTTTCACTGATCAAAATGGCATTATTGGTTTACCTAGAAGGGAGAAGGAAAACTTTATACTCTCCCCAGTTATATGATTCCTGGGTATCATTGACAGTTTACCTCCTAGA
Source organism: Procambarus virginalis (assembly GCA_020271785.1). Lineage (NCBI taxonomy): Eukaryota > Metazoa > Arthropoda > Malacostraca > Decapoda > Cambaridae > Procambarus > Procambarus virginalis. Next base: position 2,341,445 of record WNGS01145354.1, read on the forward strand.
CGGTTTACACAGAATGAACTATTTAGTTGTTCTATAGTTCAGATAGTGAAGTGAATACATAGGAAGCATTTAGATCTGTTTTTGCATAAAAAAATAATGTTGTTTATCACATCCGATCTGTCACCATGGCGTAAAATACCAGTATACAATCCTTTAACGAATCGAGGTTATATACCGGGTCCTGAAACGTATACGCACCTACCTAACCTATCAAGCCGATACATGGAAAATGTCAATAATAAGATGTTTCCATTTTTACAAATAACGCGTATTCGTAGCGGAGTGGTAAATGCCGCAAAAAAATACTATACATTTCGACGTCTTAGGAAAGGTTGCAAACGCAATGTTGCTACAAAATAAAAGGCTCATGGCGAGTAGAGCAACATAGTAACTGTATTCTTTATTCTCTGAACTGAAAGGACATCATGTTGTGCTACTTCGGCAAGTTTTCAAAGCTTTGTAAACATCTTTGTAGCAAGTCCGTACAATATGTTTACATGTCCACAGTAGGGAGCATGTCTCCGTCTTACTCCGTCAGTAATCAAGTTCTTCTGTCTTACTTCAAAGCCTCTCAAGATAAAAGGTTCTGGCGGGTTTCTTTCATGTCGGATCTCTTGGGAAACGTCAAGCTGGAAATACCAAACTTTTATCATTGGCTGTCTCGCCAAAATGTCGTCAACGTAAACTCGACGAACATAAATTCAAGTAACTGGATTTCTTTACTGTCAGAGACTCGAAAATATATAGTATATAGTATATATGACACACACACACACACACACACACACACACACCACACACACACACACACACACACACACACACACATATGACAGTGTCAGACCACGAAGGAAGAATTGAAACAGGATTTTCTTAAGTACTTTTGTATGTAATAGTAAATCTTCAGAAGGATCAAATATATTATTAAGTACGAAAGTGCCTAAGGAAATTCCTGTTTCAATTCTTCCTCCGTGGTCTGACACTGTCACATTTTTCATTACTTGTTGATTTTCGTGATTTACACACACACACACACACACACACACACACACACACACACACACACACCCTCCTATCTACACTCCCTTGAAATTCATCTCACTTCAAGTATTTATTACAAACTCGTCTCGTCCCCTATTTCGGGCTATTCATGCCCGTGCCACCTCTGGGTGGCTTAATCTTTATCAATCAATCGTCCCCCTCTGCACCCCACACACATTCCCTCTACCGTCCCTCGCACCTCATTCCCTTATACTTCCTCCCCCTCATACCCCCAACACTCCCTCACACCCCCAACACTCCCTCACACCCCTCATACCACAACCCTCCAGCTCCCACCTACTCTTCGACTATAAATAATGGAGGAGGAGTGTCGCCAGCATGTGAGGCATGAGGAGGGAGTGAGCTAAGAGTATATAGATTGTGTAAACACAACACATCCTTGAGGAAGCCAGAGTGACACGCTCAGGCTAAACTATGCAAACACTTGATGCCTGGTTGGAACACTGCTGGGCAGTGTGTGATGGCGTTCGTGTGCACTGTCACCTTGCAACGTTTGCATCTCCTGTGCTTTGCCCACAATGAACTATTTATTTTTTTGTTAGAAGAAGCATTTGCAACATTGGTTTTGCTCCTTGACGTTTACTCTCATTTTTTTCATCGTTTGAACCACTTTCATAAACACTTCTTTCTCTGCCACAGCCCTATTTCATCCCTTCTACACCTACCCCGAATGTCAGCCTTCTACACCTGCCCCGAATGTCAGCCCTTCTACACCTGCCCCGAATGTCAGCCCTTCTACACCGCCCCGAATGTCAGCCCTTCTACACCTGCCCGAATGTCCACCCCCTTAACATGTTCTAATACTATCTCAGTCTAATCCTCTTATTCAGAGCCTACTCCCAGGTCTTTTTTCACTCATCTTAAACAATAATCCAATCCTACTCTCCCCTTTCCTTATTTTCTTCTACTTTGCTTTATGTCTACTTTTCATCCTTCCAATCTCTCGTAATTCCTAAGCTGGCTTTTTATATGTATACTAGTGTTAAAATTATATACTTTAAACAAATAGTTACCACAAAATAATATAAAACTAAAAAGTGAGCTATTTTTATGAATTGACTTGAAATAATATTAAAATTTGGTTTAATTTCAGTTAATTTGCATTTCCCGGTTTTAAGAGTTTTCCCTAAATTGTATTATCTAAACCGGATAGTTAATGTTAAGGTTTGTACCGAATGCTGAGTTAACTAATGGATTGGAGATGGGTTTGAGATCTATGAGCCTGTGGTAGGATAGTTAGTCTACCTCAACAGGTATGACCAACAAGCCTTGCGAGCATTTCCAGTCACGATCGAACACAAAAAACGGAGGATTGACTGGATACCTCTCTCATATATATTATAATAATTGGGGATTTTGTTGGGATCTGATCGGTACGTCATTACAGGGACAACTAGTATGGTAAATTTTGAAAATGGAGAGTTTTAAGCCGCGTACAGGAGTTTGAATTGCAGACGAGGAGTCACAATAACGTGGCTGAAATATGCTGACCAGACCACACACTAGAAGGTGAAGGGACGACGACGTTTCGGTCCGTCCTAGACCATTCTCCTGGAGTTTGAATTGATTTATTGCTGTACCCAACTGTCTTTAAACACTAGAAGTAAACTCTCAGTGTGCGTAACCCGAGAAGCAGGGTACACCTCTCTCTCTGTGTACACCTTTGGAACGAAAAGCTTAACAGACCTGGATAATGTTTACATTTTTCAACAGTCAGGTTAAAAGCCAAGGTTTAGAAACTAGTTATTAAGTAAATTATTAAACAATAGTGCTGTAGGTAAGGAGCCGGTCGGCCGAGCGGACAGCACGCTGGGCTTGTGATCCTGTGGTCCTGGGTTCGATCCCAGGCGCCGGCGAGAAACAATGGGCAGAGTTTCTTTCACCCTATGCCCCTGTTACCTAGCAGTAAAATCGGTGCCTGGGTGTTAGCTGTCAAGGGCTGCTTCCTGGGGGTGGAGGCCTGGTCGAGGACCGGGCCGCGGGGACACTAAAGCCCCGAAATCATCTCAAGATAACCTCCAGATATAGGTACATTGTCAAGCGCAGAATTATGGTTCTGGTCAGTAATTTGTAATAGATAATCATTAAAGTGAGGTAGTTAATGGTGATTGAATTCCATGCACAGGGGAATTAAATCAGAGGAGAATATGTCCACATCAGAATGGTTCTCTGTGGAGATGAACAAATGTCATGGGCAAAAGAAATAATGTGTTCTGGAATTAAATGAGACCTTTGACATCCGTCGGCTTTGTTCTTCCCCTCGAGAACACTAGATGTTGGATCTTTCAGGTCAATTAATGTAAGCAAGAATGTTTTAAAGAAGTAAATATGAGTTATACAAGAAAGGAAAAGTCACTCTTAAAAAGTTAATTTTAGAACCGTTTTCTATGATTAGTTTTCAATGACGAAGAGGACTGACTAAAGTATACACTTCCTCATCAGTTCGTCCTCAAACAATAATTAATAACATCGTTTTTCGGGGACTGGAAGACTATACCTATGCTTAGATCGGTCCTCTTTTTTTTCCAATATACAACCCAGCCGTTGCTTGTCCCCCAGGTACCCATCTTCTGCTAGGTAAATGGATACATCAGGTGAGAGGAAAAATGGGCCAATCACTTTTCTGTGGACACAAAATTCACGAGTAACTTAACATTATAAACGTTGATTCAACATTTATAAACGGTAGACGATAGCAAGCAGGCACCTGATTAGTGTGCCAAAGCAAAGTTTGAGGGAAATCATAGAAGTTCTTCTATACTTTAATACTTTAAAGACTGTGTGAAATTTAGAGAAAATCAATATAACTAAATAAAATAAATAAATGTTTATTTAGGTAAGGTACATAAATACATACAAGAGATTTTACAAAGATTTATGGAATTATAGATAGAGCTAGTACATACAATGCCTAAAGCCACTATTACGCAAAGCGTTTCGGGCAAATAGTTTTAATATATTTTTAATATCTGTGTAAAAATGGTAATCGCAAGCTGCTCACAATACGTAAAACATTCTTATGTAGTTTTCACAATCCCTCCTAATCTGCCTAATCCCTGAGCCGAGTAGTGAGTGATGCTCGGGTAGTCTCTGGTAGCCTAGCTAATGATGGGGGTGTGGGCTACTTGGATATCCAAAGAACCAGGCCTATGACCGGGGCTACCTGGAGCGTACCTGAAAAAGGTTTCGGGAGTTTTTCTACTCCCTGAGCCCGACCTGGGACCAGGTTCAGGAGTACGTAAAAGGATTCTGACGGCTACTTTTCTTTTGTGCCATAAAAATGGACAAAATATGAAATGATACGTTGAGTAATCAATTACTCAACTTTGGTAACGCTTACTGATTTTCTGTGTTAATTATCTAATTCCTGTTCCGTCCACATTGCCGTGGATAGTTCAACTAATTGTGCTCCACCAGAGGTTGACGGCCGTTTAATTTTTTAGTTATGTACCCAAAAAATAAGCTCATTCGCTAACAAAAATATTACCTATCGTATTTACCGTGTGTTACAATTATCAGTCATCGTATAACACACAGTCGTAAAGATAAATACGTCATATAAAATATTTAAATGTCTCAATATATAGGGACCGGCCGTTCGTGGTGCTTATACATTAGTTACTCCTCTTAATGTTCAACCAAACGTCATAGAAAATGGCTGCTTGACAATGTTAGAGACTGACTTTAAAATTTGACTTTGGAAAAAATATATTTCATATTTAAACGATGAGTCCCAATAACGTGGCTGAAGCATGTTGACCAGACCACACACTAGAAGGTGAAGGGACGACGACGTTTCTGTCCGTCCTGGACCATTCTCAAGTAGATTGTGGTACAATCGACTTGAGAACTCTAAGGATTGGTTAAGGGGAACTGGACGTCACAACTATCGAAAAGAGAAGACATAGAGAAGATATGATCCTAACATAAAGATACTGAGCTGAATAGACAAGAATCACAAGTGCATACGAGTCAAAGAAACATTGGTTTCCTCCTAACCAACCAGAGGACCCAAAACTTACTGTTTTGGGTACAATTCATTTGGAAAATTTCGATTTTCTATTACGGTAATTTTTGGCCGTAGCGCATACGAGCGAGAACTGTGTTATTTGTAACAGGACAGAAGCCAGATTCACGAAACAGTTATGCAAGCACTAACGAACCTGGGGCCAGATTCACGAAAGTTACGCAAGCACTGACGAACGTGTCCATCTTTCCTAAATCTTTGGCGGCTTTGTTTACAATTATTAAACAGTTAATGAGCTCGGAAGCACCAGGAGGCTGTTTATAACAATAACAACAGTTGATTGGCAAGTTTTCATGCTTGTAAACTGTTTAATAAATGCAACCAAAGCCGTCAAAGACTGAGGAAAGATGTACACGTTCGTAAGTACTCGCTTATAGGTAGCCTGCTTATCGGTGCATATACACTGAGTTTACTTTAGTTCTGGGCCACGTTGAGGTCTATAGTATACCAGCTGGTTGGCCAGTAAACTGTTGTGGTGGCCGCAATAACCCTCTAGAGGCTGATAGGCATTCAGCTAACACCAAACCAAAGGTGAGCTACTTAAGTGAAAAAATATTTCTCGAAAATTTCGAACATTTGGCAGAGCAAGGAAATGTTTTCAGAAAAATCAGCTGTTATTTTAAACAGAAAAAAACTGATAAGGAGATAATTCATAGTGACTCCATTTTATAGCTTAGAAGTATTACAAAGTGAAGATAAACTAAAGATGTTACCGAAGTCATCTTCATTGTCTTATATTAAGAATTATATAAGTAATAGTACTTATAGACCTCTATAAGATATATAAATAACCCCAGTGATGTTCGCACAGTACGAATAGTTCACAACTAATAAATGTTAATTAATTTAATGGGAAGAACAGTGCAAGGACTTGATACATATTCTGAATTTGGTCTCTACTGTATCCTCTTATACATTTTTTTATTCAAATCAAAGCGGGTAATTTTTAATTATACTTGGATGTAAATGTATAATTCACAAATATTTTAAGGAAAAAAAATGTCAAGGCAAATATATTTGTTCATCGTTTTTTGTTAGAATTTTTCTAAAGGGATTTAAGGGAAAATAATATTGGCCGTTTCATTGATTTTATAATGTATTATCTCGGCATGTAAGGGTATAAATTGCGCTTAAATAACTGAACTATTCAACATGTCACTTCAGCTACAGTGTTTAAATAATTAAGGCATGCAACTCCTGCATTTAATAACTAGCTAACCCATTGTCTCGGTCCAAAATAATCACACATTATACATTATGTATGTAAACTATAACTATATATTAATACTGACACATGTCAACACATACGAGATGTGTGAGATAGCATTCAAATATACACCTGTAGGAAAGCCTTAATAACTAGTGATGGAACGATGTGATGAGTTGGATGAGGGCTGATGATCACCAGTTATGGGGCTGGGTGAGAGTGGGTGATCACCAAGCAATGGCTGAGTAACCGCAGGCTTGCAGACCCAGTAGGGGGACTGGCAGGTATCGAAGCAGCATTTCTCAGTGGCGCCACATGAACCGTCGTATGTACATTTCTCTAAAGTCCTTTTCGTCTTGGTCTGCACGCACTCGCTTGATAGCTCCGGACAAGAGCCTGCGTGAACTGCACACACACACACACAAAACATTTTAAATTCACTTGCGAATAACATTTTATTAATATAATTAAAACTATATACAGCTGGAAGCAAATTTCACAATATTAAAATGGCTCTGATTTTGTTGACCAGACCACACACTAGAAGGTGGAGGGACGACGACGTTTCGGTCCGTCCTGGACCATTCTCAAGTCGATTCACAAAAGACTTGAGAATGGTCCAGGACGGACCGAAACGTCGTCGTCCCTTCACCTTCTAGTGTGTGGTCTGGTCAACGTACTTTAGCCACGTTATTGTGACTCATCGCCTGCATATGGCTCTGATTTTAGTTGAGAAAAACTTGCGAAGTATAATATCTTTATTAACTAAATTCTGATTGCTAATAAATTCGTAGTTTCACTAACTACATATTTAAGATTAATGGGTTAATGCTAACGAAGAAAATCCTCTTTTTTAATTAATTTAGCTGCAATAAAGTAATGTGTTGAACATAAGAAGTTTCGTTGAAATAATCTAATGGGATATATGAAGAAGACAGAAGCTAACTCTCAGCATCACTTACCTGCATTGTTGCTGCTGCTGACTTTGAAGATGAACTCACTGACACCTAAGCCAGAAGCAGATGGCTTGAGGCTGATTAATGGAGGAATGTAATCTTGACTGATGATGCCTATGGAAGACCCGCTACCGTACGATGACTCTGTAGAAGAATCTTGTATGCCCGTTGATAACCCTCCAGCTGACCCTTGGCTTCCTGAAGCAAAGCTTGAAAAGCCTTCGCGAATAAAGGACGAACCGGGGCTACCAGATGAGTTGTCTGTTGTTGATATTTCACCGCTAGAATCGCCGTGTGGTGCAGATCCAAATGCAACAGAAACCACTTGGGGTCCAGATGCACCGCTGGCCGAAGATCCAAATCCAAGAGAAGACCCTTGGCTTTCCGAAGCCCCGTTGGCTGCAGATGCAAATCCAGCAGAAGCGTCTTGACTTCCTGATGCACTGTGGGGTTTAGATTCAAATCCAAAAGAAGACCCCTGGCTTCCTGATGAACCGTGGGCTACAGATCCATATCCAGCAGAAGACACTTGGCTCCTAGAGGCCCCTTGGGCCACCGATCCAATTCCAACAGAACCTTCTTGGCTTCCAGATGCACCGTGAACTGCAAATCCAATAGAAGCGTCTTGGTTTCCAGATACACCGTGGGCTCCAGATCCAATTCCAGAAGAAGCTTCCTGTGTTCCAGATGCACCGCGAGTTCCTGATCCTAATCCAACAGAAGTCTCTTGGCTTTCAAATATTCCGTGGGCTCCAGATTCAATTCCAGAAAAAGCTTCCTGGGTCCCAGATGCACCGTGAATTCCAGATCCAAATCCAACAGAACTCGCTTGGCTTTCAAATGTTCCATGGGCTCCAGATTCAATTCCAGAAGAGGTATCTTGGGTTCCAAATGCATCGAGAGTTCCAGATCCAAATCCATCAGATTTCTCTTGGCTTTCAAATGTACCGTGGGCTCCAGATCCAATTTCAAAAGCAGTTTCCTGGATTCCAGAAGCACCATGAGTTCCAGATTCAAATCCAACAGAAGTCTCTGGGCTTTCAAGTATACCGTGGGCTCCAGATTCAATTCCAGAAGAAGCTTCCTGGGTCCCAGATGCACCGAGAGTTCCAGATCCAAATCCATCAGATTTCTTTTGGCTTTCAAATGTACCGTGGGCTCCAGATCCAATTCCAAAAGCAGTTTCCTGGATTCCAGATGCACCATGAGTTCCAGATTCTAATCCAACAGAAGTCTCTGGGCTTTCAAATATACCGTGGGCTCCAAATCCAATTCCAGAAGCAGCTTCCTGGGTCCCAAATGCACAGTGAGTTTCAGATCCAATTCCACCAGATGCCTCTTGGCTTTCAAATGTTCCGTGAGCTCCAGATTCAATTCCAGAAGAAACTTCTTGGGTTCCAGATGCAAATCCAACAGAAGACTCTTGCTCTGCGGATGCATCTTGTACTCCAGACTCGACTCCTGAAGAAGCGTCTTGACTTAGAGATGCACCGTGTGCTCCAGATCCAAATGCAACAGAAGTCTCTTGCATTCCAGATGCACCGTGGGCTCCAGATTCAATTCCAGAAGAGACGTCTTGGGTTCCAGATGCACCGTGAGTTCCAGATCCAAATCCAACAGAACTCACTTGGCTTTCAAATGTACCGTGGGCTCCAGATCCAATTCCAGAAGAAGCGTCCACGGTTCCAGATGCACCGTGAGTTCCGGATCCAAATCCAACAGAAGTCTCTTGCGTTCCAGATGCACCGTGAGTTCCAGATCCAAATCCAACAGAACTCACTTGGCTTTCAAATGTACCGTGGGCTGCAGATCCAATTCCAGAAGAAGCGTCCTGGGTTCCAGATGCACCGTGAGTTCCAGATCCAAATCCAACAGAACTCACTTGGCTTTCAAATGTACCGTGGGCTCCAGATCCAATTCCAGAAGAAGCGTCCACGGTTCCAGATGCACCGTGAGTTCCAGATCCAAATCCAACAGATGTCTCTAGTCTTTCAAGTGTACCGTGGGCTCCAGATCCAATTCCAGGAGAAGCTTCCTGGGTTCCAGATGCAAATCCAACAGAAGATTCTTGTCCTGCGGATGCATCTTGTACTCCAGATTCAACTTCTGAAGAAGCGTTTTGGCTTAGAGATGCACCGTGGGCTCCAGCTCCAAATGCAACAGAAGTCTCTTGCGTTCCAGATGCACCGTGGGCTCCAGATCCAATTCCAGAAGAAACGTCTTGAGTCCCAGATGCACCTTGAGTCCCAGATCCTAATCCAACAGATGTCTCTTGGCTTTCAAATGTACCGTGGGCTCCAGATCCAAATCCTGAAGAAACCTTTTGGCCACTAGATGCACTGTGGACTCCAGATTGAAAGGCAGTTGAAGATCCTTGGTTTCCAGAGACGTCGTAAGTTGCAGGTTCAAAACCAGTAGAAGATCCTTGGCTTCCAGATGCACTGGGCGCTACAGTCTCAAAGCCAGACGAGCCTTGGCTTACACTCGTATCAAGTGTTTCGGATCCAAACCGGTTTCAGTTTTTTTACTTCCTGAAGCATCGTTTGCTGCAGATCCAAACGCAACTGAAGTGTCTTGGATTCCAGAGGCCCCATGAATTGTTAATCCAAACCCGTCAGTTTCTCGATTTCCAGAGGAATCGTGAGTGGTTGTTTGGAAACCAGCAGCCGAACCTTGGTTTTCATTCTCGTCTTGGATGGATGACCCAAATGCCGCACCAGAGACGCCCTGGGTACCGGATCCAAAAGAACCGCCTGAGATACCCAGGTTGGCAGATCCATGTCCACTGATTCTTGGCTTGCAGCTCCAAAGCCATGACTTCCGGATCCGGAGCCTGTAGTGTCTCTGTGAATCCCCGAAGCAGAATCGTGACGACTGATGGATCCAAATTCTGCGCCGATTCCCTGAGCACTTGAGGCGGAACTCTGGCTTGAGGATCCCGCCCCAGCTCCGTGGATCCCGAGATGAACACCTCCACCAGCAGCAAGACTGTTCAAAATGTGTCCTCCAGCGTCTCCGAATACGAATCTGAGCAGAGAGACGATACTGTGAATCACAATAATGCTACAACACACACACACACACCACACACACACACACACACACACACACACACACACACACACACACACACACACACACACACACACACACACACACACACACACACATTGGGGGGCCAGGTAGCCTGGTGGATATCGCACAGGACTCGTAATTCTGTGGCGCGGGTTCGATTCCCGCACCCGGCAGAAACAAATGGGCAAAGTTTCTTTCACCCTGAATGCCCCTGTTACCTAGCAGTAAATAGGTACCTGGGAGTTAGTCAGCTGTCACGGGCTGCTTCCTAGGGTGTGTGTGTGTGGTGTGGAAAAAAAAGTAGTTAGTGTAGTTAGTAAACAGTTGATTGACAGTTGAGAGGCGGGCCGAAAGAGCAAAGCTCAACCCCCGCAAATACAACTAAGTGAATACAACTAAGTGAATACACACACACACACACAGTACATTAGGTGAGTACACACACATAGGGGCTGGTTGATTTCGAATTCAGGGCCTCGTGGCTGAATGAATAGCGCTTAGAGGTCGTGTCCTAATGGCCGGGTTCGATTCCCAGCTTAGGCGGAAATGAATAGGCGGAGTTTTCACTCTGATGCACCTGTTCACCTAGCAGCAAATTAAGTCCTTGGGAGCTAAACAGCTGCTACGGGCTCCTTCCTGGGGATGTGTGTGTGTGTGTGTTAGAGATATATATAGCAGATATAATAGAGGAAAAATAGATTGGCAAGAAAGGCGTGGCCCAAGAGCTAATAACTCCATTCTGCAGAAACAAATAGTAAATACAATACACACACACACACACACACACACACACACACACACACACACACACACACACACACACACTCGGTAAACCAATACTCAACAATGCCATATGCAAACTTTTAACTTCAGAAAACCGTTGAACAATTAATTTTTTCCAATCAGTTTAAGCATTGGAACAAAATGCATTAATCAAAAAGGAACTTTGGTCATTTAAACGAGTAAACTAGACTTATTAGAAGCTCTTCTTCGTTGCGCGATGGCAACGGAAAAAAATGGAAAACACAATAGACAGATTTAGAAACCAGTTGTATAATGTATCACATTAACTTGCGAATATTGATCCCCGTGAATTCAAAAGCTGCGGAGTGAGCAACTCAGAATCTGAAAAACTGCCCCCTGAATGAGAAGGCAGGAAGCAAACCGGGTGTCCCCCTAATAGTTGACGTTATCTTGAGGTTATCTTGAGATGATTTCGGGGCTTTTTAGTGTCCCCGCGGCCCGGTCCTCGACCAGGCCTCCACCCCCAGGAAGCAGCCCGTGACAGCTGACTAACACCCAGGTACCTATTTTACTGCTAGGTAACAGGGGCATAGGGTGAAAGAAACTCCGCCCATTGTTTCTCGCCGGCGCCTGGGATCGAACCCAGGACCACAGGATCACAAGTCCAGCGTGCTGTCCGCTCAGCCGACCGGGACGTTAGGTACACGGGAGTTATGCTTTAAGTAGACTTCATCCTGTAAATTTGGTCCTTGAGGACATTGTAGAGGAGAACGAGAACTTACTTGGAGGAGGAGGAAGAAGAACTGTCTGCGGAAGATGCAGCATCACTGGCAGATGAGTTCTTGAAGAAATTTCCTGCCTTAGACGAGGCGAAGCTGGAGGCAGACGAGGAGGAACTCGAGGACGAGGAGCTGGAGGAGGAGTTGCTGGCATGGAAGGACGCCCCATGCCCTCGAGGAAAGACAGGGAGTTTGAAGGAAGACTTGTAAGGCGGCCAAGCACAAACAGCTCCCACCAGCACCACCATGACCACGCCTGCACCTTTCACTGCAAGAGAAATGTTTCACTCAGAAATGAACAAAATTTCAGGCGAACACTGACTCACTTTGATGTACACAAAATTTTATAAGTACACTGTATCACATAGGTATGTCCAACATACAGGAGCACACTGTAGGATAAGAATTGTAAGGACAGTGAGAAAATATATTCTAATATTCAAGTTTCCTCCATAAATTGTCATATTACACGGCGGATGCACTGATCATTTGTGTTGACGTTGTTATGAAAACCAACACTGTGAAGACACGACATGTCGTGATCTAACACTGTCGCAAAATGATTAACCTTATTTAATCAGAGCACAAATCCAACGCACTTGGCAAGCTATTAATTTTGTTTATAACCGGCGAGGAATGAGTTGTGTCGTTTTGCTAATGCCAAAGTTCAAGGTAGGATATTTTAACTCTCCAAAAGTATTCACTGAATGTTTTTATATGAATGAAGTTTGAGATATATGGGAATAGTTTGCTTAGCTAAAGTTAGTACATTTTAGTTTTGCTGCATTTTCTATAAAAGAAATGCTAAATTTCCGACCTTCAAGTAAAGCCTATCACATTGAAATATAACTTTCGGATGAACATTATCCCTATGACGCGTGAAACACAGTATTGTACACTTGAAACTTCACAGCCTTCAGGAGCCTCCCTCCCAGGAACCCTCAGGAGTTCCCAGGAACCCCTCAGGAGTTCCAGGAACCCCAGGAGTTCCCAGGAACCCCCAGGAGTTCCCAGTCTACGTGCTACGTAGACTGCTACGTAGCAGTCTACGTCTGTCAGAACTTACTTATGACGACTGCAGGTGTCCTTACGAGGCGACAGCAGCGAGTGAACTGTGGCAGTGATGGCTCTGGTGACCTTTATATAGCGGGCCTCTCCTGGGTGTCTGGGCGGTGGGTGGGGCTTAACACACTTCCCCGTATACTGTACTTGAGCTTGACACCTGACGTCATGCCGGCGTTCCAGCGTCCTATTGTTTCCTGACGAACTCCTGGGGGTTCCTGGACGTTCTTGGGGGGGGGGGGGGTTCCTGGGGGCTCTTGGAGGTTCCTGGAGGCTCCTGGGGGTTCCTGGGAACTCCTGGAGGTTCCTGGGAACTCATGGGGGATTGCTGCTGGTTCCTAGGCGCTCCTGGGAGTTCCCGGAGGTTCCTGGGAACTCCTGGGGTTTCTGGACGTTCCTGGGGGTTTCTGGACGTTCGTGGGGGTTTCTGGACGTTCCTGGGGGTTTCTGGACGTTCCTGGGGGTTTCTGGACGTTCCTGGGGGTTTCTGGACGTTCCTGGGGGTTTCTGGACGTTCCTGGGGGTTTCTGGACGTTCCTGGAGGTTCCTGGACGTTCCTGGGGGTTCCTGGACGTTCCTGGGGGTTCCTGGACGTTCCTGGGGGTTCCTGGACGTTCCTGGGGGTTCCTGGACGTTTCTGGGGGTTCCTGGACGTTCCTGGGGGTTCCTGAGAACTCCTGGACGTTCCTGGGGGCTCAGGGGGTCCCTGGCGGTTCCTGGAGGGGGGGCTTCTGAAGGCTGTGAAGTTTCAAGTGTACAATACTATATTATTTCACGCGCCTTAGGGATAATGTTCATCCGAAAGTTATATTTCAGTCTAACTTTCAGTTTCAGTATAAAGTATGTTTGTGAATCTATTTATTAGTATATGAAGTGATACAGAATACAAATAAAACATAAAAATTAACAAATAGTGTGCAGAAAATACATTTGCTGAATGAATACATACAATAATATACTACTCCCATTGAAACCATATTATTCATCGAGCTAAGTGTTTGAAGCTGGCTTCTGCCTGTTTATACATTAAAACATGACATAACTAAATTATTTATTGGTCATGTTGGCGAAATGCTTCAAACTTTTGGCAGATTAAATAATCATTATTTTTGCAATTTAATGGACAAACGTCACCCAACTGTCAATATCAGACTGTTGGAATTGGACAGCAATTAACTATGTCTATATTTTTTTTCACACAAATACTCGCCAAACAAATAATGCTGTTGGTGTTATTTCTATAATGATAACTGTGGAACTAATAAATTATTTGGAATGATAAATTCTTTAACAATGATCTACCTAATTTCCACTCTCTAGATCGTTAAATGTAAATTAGTTTGCTGGTCTCCTGTCAAGACAAAAACAAAAATATATATTTATCACTCTATTGGTTTTCCCATTAGTTAATATATACTTAAAATAGTGAAAGAGTGTTCAGAAGGAATTAAATAGAAAGTGAACATTTTTGTGCGTTCACGAAAATATTAAGTCCGCACGTAATAGATTTTGGAGTAGGAAGTTATTTGTAAAATATTCTGAACAAGTAAAGCCTGTTCAAAATAAATATTATGAGTATTCAACAAACCTTTTAGATTATACACCAAGTAAAGAGTGAGCCTTTAAAGGTAATATTTTGCTAGTCTCTGATCACCAGTATGAAATATTACGAAATTGAATGTTATTTGCTATTTTTCGTGAATTTGAAACATTTGCAAAGTTAATAATCTCGAGTGGCAAGTTATTACACGTTTAATTCACATAATAATCAATAAAATTAATAAATTATGGTATTAGCTCTTCGAACAATATATAAATAATATTTATTCCTGGTGCTTCGTGTATGTATTTTACTAAAAGTTTCGATGAAATGTATAGCAAGAGTCAAGAGCATCATACAGATGTTGTTTTCTCAACGTAAGTTTGTGAAGACCTGCACCTGTGACAGCTAAAAAGATTTGAGTAACGTTGTAGTGTTGCCCAAACGTGAAGGGAAGTAGCATACGACACATATGGACACATAGACACATCTATACACATCTATATCTATACACATACGACACATCTATGTGCTATCTCCAATAGCATACGACATAGTACTGTGCTTTTTTAATCAACCATTTATTGTCTGACATAGACAACGAGTAACACTAACGGGGGCTGAAACTTAGAGACCCAACACACACGTCTGAAAATTATGGAAGTGACGTTTCTGTCTGTCTAGGACCATTATCAAGTTAATAATCAAGGAAGGTCCAAAACGTTAACAATTCATAACATTTTCAAGCTATTAATTACCTAAAGGAAGTTAGCAGCATGAAGACATATATGTATATGCATATATGTATATGTATATTATATGCAGCTGCGTTAGCTGCATATAATATACATAAACATATATGTATGACTTGCGTATATATTATTGGCCTGAAAATGTTGTAAATTTGTTATTTCTTCTCAACAAATCCGGTAGTTTAGGTAATGGCAGCTATGTGACTAGACGCTCAATGTAATTGGGAACATAAGGGCTGGTCTTAAAGAATATAATAAGTTTTAGTAATTTTCTGGATTCGTTGTCCAAGTGTTGAACATTAACTTATTTTCTTCATAGAGGCATTCGCATTTGCTTCCCATTTGTTATTTGCATACAATTCCTGAATTGTGATACAGGAGTTTTTATATTGTGAGTTAGTTAACAACTATGATGGTATTTCAGGGAGCTTTTGATCTATTAGCTCACTTAAGGTGTTTAGGTAAGAGTTCTGATTAGATGAGAGTACTGTGTTCTTTAACAATAACACGTAAGGCGTGATTAATAGTAAGGAACTGACTAATGACTCCATAGCGAAAAGGGGAAAGGTCTTGTTTGACCATATGAATTGCTAATTGTGGCTGAAGAGATGAGTGGTGGAAATAGTTGAAGGTAGAAGACAAGAGGCTGTGGGCTGGGGTTGGAGTTAATGAGAGTCGGATGAGCTGGGGGTAGAGGATTTAGAGTGAATTAGGGTAAGAATTGAGAGTGGGGGAGGGAGGCTGGGTAGGTTGTGTAAATATGTGACCAGATCTATTTTGGGGGAAGGTAGGGAGGGAGGGAAAGCAATGAACTCTCTACAGGTAATAATATTTATGTATATAAGGAAATACCAAGATGAGAATAGACGTTAGTTTTAGAGGACTTATTGCCTGATACGAAATATACAAAACAAATCTCATCTTCGTGATTTGCTGCATGTTTGCCTTCAGTTTCTGATTTCTTCTTCCCTATAGTAGCTGTTAAAAAAAAATCTTCATCAAGCCCTTTACTGGTGGTAAACTTGTGACGTCTTCTCTGTTATTATTTGATAAAGTTCGTCATATTTAGTATTCTTATGCATTTCACCCATGGTAAGCTACCAATGAAAAAAAAATTAATTTGTAAATTTCGAGCATTTGACAGAATTCATAAATATTTTCAGAGTAAACTGTGATTGTTTTAAACTATAAATAACTGAAAAGAAATTCAGTTGCAGAACATTCACAACGTCTTGACCTTTGATTTCAGTTTCATATCAGTTTATGAAACTTAAGATTTCGTTAAAATCTTCTTTTCTAATTTTTACGATTAGAATTTTAAGATCACTGCAGAAAATTACAATGCCCAATACAATGCTGACACAGGAAGAATATTTGTTATCAATTGGGGTAGAGTTAATTACAGTACAATGTCAAAGATATCATAGATTATTAGAAGATTTATCTTTCCCATATTGTCATATACGACTGAAGCCAAATCAGTTACAGTATATCTCAAAGCAGCTAATAATTTTATAGTAGAATTTTGCTATACAGTGTATAATTGTAAATATATTTGTAAATAACTTTGTAAATATATCGGATAAATATTGAAAATAAATCAGATGTTTATAAAATATTAGGTTAAATATTCTTTTAAAATGTTTATATTAGAATTAGTCATCGAAGGAAAATAATAGTTTTGCATTTTCAATTACTTAAATTTATTATCACAGTAAAAAGGTGCAATTAAATAGGTTTTAATAAGTGATTCACTAAACGTGATAATTCATATTATCTTTATATATAATGCATTGTTATGAAATGTAAATTATACATTTGTATAACACGCCAGTTTATTGTCCTAGTTCAATGTGATTAGTGTTTTTGCATCACTTTAAATGCAATCTATTAGTAAAATAACACGCAACAATATAAGCAAATAAGCTATGCATGCACTTGCATTTATATACACACAACAGTTATAGGAAAGTCATAACATCTGATGATTGAAGAAGGTGGTCACCAGTCTATGGGCTGAGTAGGAGCTGACTTGGTGACCCAGCTGCTGGACTGGCAAGCTTCGATGCAGCATTTCTCAGAGGCGTGAAAAAATAAGACGTCGTTCGAACTCTCTTTATCTGTCCGTCTCGACTTGGTGAGGGAAGTTCCGAACAAGAGCCAGAGTGTTCTAAACACAGACACAATGATGTTTTTAGTTTACTCCGATCTACTTTATTACAAAATAATTAAATATATATAAAATTAAAAAATAATTATATATATCTAGTTTTACTTGTAGAATGTTTACGTAGTAAAATATTTTAATGAAGAAATTCTTATTGATAAGAAAAGTGTAAAGCTTCATTAACTGTTAAAAATACGGAGAATAATAATACAATCATGGAAAATATTATTTGTGGCTCGTTAAGAGGTAACAAAACTACAGTATTGTGATATTAATGTGATTGTGATTAATAAAATTAAAATGATTACGAAAAACGTAATTCACAATCATCATTGACCCGGATTATCGCTGCTTCTGACCTTGATGGTGGATTCCGTGACAACCAAGCTAGAATCAGGTGACTAGTAGCTGGCTCTCGGTGGAATATAACTCTGACTGATGACTCCAATAGAGGACTCGCTACCGGACGATGACTCTGCAGAGGAATCATGTAAGTCCGAAGATGATCCTCCAGTCGAGCCTTGGTTTCCTGAAGCGAAGCTTGTAAAACCTTCGCTGATAATGGATGAACCGCTGCTACCAGATAATTTATCTGATGATGATATTTCGCCGCTAGAATGACCGTGCGTTCCGGATCCAAATCCACTAGAAGACACTTGGATTCTAGTTGCACCATTGGCTTCAGATCCAAATCCGACAGTTTCCTTTTGGCTTCCAGATGTACCGAAGACTGCAGATCCAAATCCAGTAGAAGCTTCTTGGCCTCCCGCTACACCGTGGGTTGCAGTTCCAAATCCAGCTGACGCATCTAAGATTCCAGATTCACCCAGGGTACCAGATACACCGTGGGATCCAGATCCAAATCCAACCGAAGTATCTTGGTTTCCAGACACACCTCGGGCTCCAGATTGAAATCCAGTAGTTGACCCTTGGCTTCCAGAGGCCCCATGAATTGTAGATCCAAATCCAACGTCAGTTTGTTGGTTTCCTGAGAAATTGTGAGTGATCGCTCCAGAAGCGGAGCCTTGATTTTTAAGCTGGTCGAGATTGGAGGAGCCCAAAGAACCGCCTGTGGTACCCTGGGTGGCAGATCCATGCCCAAATGATCCTTGACTTACGGCTCCTAAATCATGGCTGCCGGACTGGATTCCTGCTGTGGATCCCTCAATCCCTGAAGCTGAACTGTGACTGCCAGATCCAAATACTTTATTGATTCCCTGAGCTCCTGAGGCGGAACTCTGACTGGAGGATCCCACCCCAGCTCCGTGGATCCCGGACAAGATGCCTCCAGCAGCAACTAGACTGTTCAAGATGTCCCCTCCGGCGTCTCCGGACACGAACCTGAGCAGAGAGGTGATGCTATGATTCATATTAATCATACACACACACACACACACACACACACACACACACACACACACACACACACACACACACACACACACACACACACACCAAACCTATTCACATCAAAGCGTATGTACAAGCTTTTAACATCGGAAAACCATTGGCACTCAATCTATTTTCCATTGATTTGCAATGAATCGGTTTCCATCAGTTTAAGTACATTGTCATCCTTAATTTTATCAAGCAAACTGGATCTTAGACGATCTACGTTGTGTGATAGCAACAAGAAACTCTGACAACTGCAAAAGACAGTTATTAAGCTGTTACATATGTAAATTATATCCGATTAACTAACGCAGTTTGATTCCCGTGCATCAGAGTTGTACGGTGTACAAAATTAACATATATCTTTAAGTACATAGGTATTAAGGTCATTGATGGCAGTACTTATTCTCTATAAGGACAATTAATAGTGGAACAAGCACTTACCCGGATAAGGAGGAGGAAGCAGAATTGTCTGCGGCAGAGGAAGCATCACTGGCAGATGAATTCTTGAATTCGGTTCCAGCTGCAGACGTTTTGAAGCTGGAGGCAGAGGAGGAGGAACTCGAGGACGAGGAGGAGCTGGAGGAGGAGGAGCTGGCATGGAAGGATGCCGCATGCCCTTGAGGAAAGACAGGGAGTTTGAAGGAAGATTTGTTTGGCGGCCAAGCACAAACAGCTCCCACCAGCACCACCAAGACCACGCCAGCACCTCTCACTGCGGGGGGAAATATCTCACTCAGTAAAGTACAAAATTCAGGAGTACAATGCCCAGCTATGACGGGTTTAAAATACCGGAGTACACTGTATCACTCGGAAGTGTAACATATAGGGGTACAGTCCAAGGTACAGGTTGTCAGGGGCCGTGAGAAGAAATATTAACTAATATGTAAGTCTTCTCCATCAGTTGTTACAGGGGTAGTTACAGTGAGCGTTTGTGTTAACGTTGTCTTGTGAACTTACACTGTGAAGATCACTACATTTCGCGATCAGTCTAGGAAAATAATTTTCATATTGTTGACCAAACCATATTAATTTTGCAGTAATTTTCATGTTAATGCAAATATACTTGGAAAGGTCTTTTCTATATGATAGTGGGGTTAGGCTAATTATATATTGCCAAAAATGCCCACTCTTCATATTTACAGATTTAATGATGTTATTTTTTTATGATACTAGATGGATACCTGGTGTCTGGTACGATCCGGTTCTCGGATCTCCCTCCAAACACCCTCCTCCATCTTGCCGAATAAACACCCTCCCCATCTCTCGTCATCGCTGTAATACTCTTCAATACACACTCTCTTGTTCAGTGTAAACATCACACCATCAACATTCCCCAACACACAGCTTCCCTCACCTACATTCCTTCTCATTTCCTCCTGTATACACTCCCCATATTCCTAATACAAATCCTCCCTATGTCTTCCCGTACAGTTCCTGTCTCCTTGCTCCCTGCCCATATACACTTTCTTCTCCTTCCTCTCTGCTCACATACATACCCTTCCTCCATCTCTCTTCCTTGCACCTATTCTCCTATGCTCCATCATGGTAACGAAAAAGTTGAGCCCAGAAGCCAAATCGGTCCTCTTAAAATATGTTTTGAAAATCAGATTCTGAATTCATTATTAAACGAATATTAAAGAGTGTGAACATTTCTCACAGATTTCGTGAAGGAGAGGCGAGGAGCTGTGTCCTCGTATAACGTGATAAAATCACCATTAATCTTGCAAAGGTTATTGAGATGCAGCACAAGTGTTTGAACTCCAACCCTCGAACAGGCATTCTATTCCATTGATAAAGATAGTTTGAATCTTTTAAGAGAATGGTTAAGCCCTGTGCTGCATCTGCGTCAGAACTTACTTATGACGACTGTAGTTGTCCTTACGAGGGAACAGCGGCGAGTGAAGTGTAGCGGTGATCGCTCTCGTGACCTTTATATACCAACCTTCCCCCCTGGATGTCTGGCCAGTGGACGGGATTTACCACACATTTCCACGAATACTGTACTTGAGCCGGTAATATAGAGACCTGTGTGTCATCACACCGGTGTTCCAGCATCACATTGTATCCTGTAGTGCATCAAGGGACTCGTGTATGGAGCTTCTGAGGGTTCAAATATGCAATATTCTATTGCTTCTCATGTTTTATGCATAATGTATATCATTTATCTGAAAAGTGACAGACAAATGCAGCTGGATATACTCGTGTATTGTATATTTTTTTTAAAATAATTCTCTTTCCATTGTATTATTCGCAACAAGCAGCAATATTTTATAGTGACTTTGGTCTTTAAATGTTCGACTCACTTGCGAGAACTATCTGGTTTGAGCCCTGGGTGAGGTGGGATGATTTGTTCCGTTTCCTCCTCCGAGAATCCTGTTCATGTAGAACCCATTTTTTAGAAAATTGTCTGTGTATCATGCCCTACGGTAGACATGACGTAATTTAATGGGTTCTAGTACCTTGATCGAGTCCCTAATCTACCCAGTCTATATCTCTAGAGAGAGAATGCTTGTCAACTTGTCCAGGGTTAGAGTTCAGAGGCTTGTGGCTAGTCTCACCAAACGTTTATACATGGTACATGTGGGGTATGAGAGTGTCATAGGCCAGGCGGGATGGGCAATAGTAAAATACTTTAAGAAATCTCAGCATGTAATTCTCCCCCCCCCACCCCCTCGGCCCACCATCTAAGATTTTCGTGGAGTAGATGTTGAAAAACAGGATGTTATCCATAGACTTATTTGTCAGTTTCAGTACTTTGTTATGCAATTTTTCTGAGACAGAACAGGGGAGGAAAGAGAGAGAGAGAGAGAGAGGGGGGGGGGGAAAGAGGGGAAAGTGGGATTTTTGAATAAAGGGAAGGTGAGAGAGGGCAGAAGGGTGAAGAGGGAGGGAGAGGGGGGAATATTGGAAGAGGGTGGAAAGCGATGGAAAGGTCGGAGATAAAAGGAGAAAAGTGGGATGAAAGGTGGATAGGAGGGTCGTTGAGAAAGATGAAGAGGGGGGAAAGAATGGGGGAGAAGTGAAGAGAGGCGGGGGTAGGGAAAGAAAGATGAAAAAGGTAGAGGGGGAAGTGAGAGGGGAAGGGGAGAGAGAGAGAATTCGTCGTAGCCGGGCATAAGAATAAAGGTGCTAGGAGAAAAAAATATCAAAGTTTTCAGTGAGGATCGACAAGGTCTTCACTGAGTACTCTTTATTTTCTTCTCCGAGGCAATGGGTCCCTACACTAACACAAGATGTGGCATCCATTTTAGGTATAATATATATGTTATATAATGTGTGTATATCACGAAAATAAACACGTGATTAAAAACGTGACAGTGTCAGACCACGGAGGAAATGTTATATAATATATATTTATATATATATATATATATATATATATGGAGAGAGGGCATTCTTTCTTGTAAACGTATATAATATTGAACTTGACAGAGGGTAAGATCTACTGTTCCAGCAAGAGGCTTCTTAATTGTTCTTTTGTTTTCTTCAATTGAGAATGAAGTTGAAAAATTAACATTACAAAAGTTAATTTTACAGTTTTATTATAACCCTAAACGAGGCGTTTCGTTGACCTTTGACAACATTATCAAAGGTAGAGTAAAAGTAGTTAGTTTTAGAGCAACCTATTGGCTGGGGTGAGGAAATATGTACCATGTCTCCTTGCGAGATTTTAATAGTATTAATGGAAGGTGCGAATAGAAAAATCCGTGAATCTGCCACAGGTATTTATGTTTATATATAGTGAGAAATACCATGACGAGAATAAACATTATCTGTTGATTACTAATATTGTTTTAGAGATGGCCGCCACAAAGCAGTTTTCACAATGATAACTTACTCTGACACCTCTTGCTTAAAACTTCATAAGTCGGAAAGATCAACTGATCTTTTGACAGTTGACTTTCATAATGAAAATCGGAATCGAACGAGAATTTACCCTTTTTAATCCTGGCGAGGATTCTGCCCACATTGACCGGGCGTAAGGACATTTGAATAACATTTGCGTTATCATTTAAAACAATAACTACCCAATTCTGCCTCCTCCCTGATAATGCCTCGAAGAAGTTATAGTACCTTTCGTAATTTACAAAGGAATTCTTATCCCATCCTTGAGGTTTAAAATATAGTTGTTAGCGTGATGTAGTCTCAATAATCTCATAGTATTTTCAAGACAGTTTTCTGTCTTCATCAATTCCTTGACAGGTGGCAAGATTGTGAAGTATTCTTTGTTGTTCAAGGAATGTTTACCAATTTCAGTACTGTCAGCTGAGTAGGCGTCAGCTGCTGAAGTTAAATTCGTTTCACAAAAGTTTTGAGCATTTAACAAAACACGAAATATCCTGTGATGAAACTTCGTATATTTTAAGCAATAAACAATTGATAAGAAGTATAGATTCAGAGCATTCCCAATGACTAGAAATTTGAGAAAAGTTTTTTTAACTGTTGAGAAAGTTGTTAATTCTTTTAGCTGTGCTTCATAACTTTAGAATCTGTAAATTGTTACTTCAGTACCAAACTTAATAAAACAAATTCCTATATAAGAACAAATGACCAATATGAAGAAGCCATTGGAGGAATATATGACTGCCAATGTGGCTGAGGCAATTTCAGTACAAAGATATATGTCAAAGTTAGTCATAACTGTATCACCAAATAACTGCTCTGCCTATATATTTAGAAATCATGAAAACTAATCACTCCTGCTGTTGGATTTATCCATAACATGTATAGCAATCCATTGAATTGCTAAAAAATATTAATAACATAGGAAACATGAAAAATATTAGGTAAAATAATATTTCTACACCATACATGTGGCTAAAAAAGGTTCAAGAAAAAGAATTGCAATATTTGTATATTTAATAATATATTAAATTATCATATATATATATATATATAGGCAATGAAATTGGTTCGACATCAACCAATCAACCTTGGCGTAAAAGAGACCTCTGACAGGAGGCCTCAGTTACTATGTTATAAATATACTTAAAAATAGGGGAGTGTAATATTATAATTCCTTGCTTAAAAGAGTGTAGTTCCTGCATTTATTAAACCTGAATTATTGTCTTAATTTAATATGAACACTTTTTTTTGCATCACTTTGATTGCAAAATGGAATGAAATTAATTCAGAAAGTATGTACACACAAGCACTGTATGACTTAGTCTTTGTGCTGTAGAAATATTTTAATAATTGGTGAAGTAATTAGACGTCACCAGTTAAGGGGCTGAGTGAGGGCTGGCTATCACCAGTTAAAGGCTGAGTGAAAACTGGCTATCACCAGTTGAGAGGCTGAACGATAACTGGGGGGCCCCACACGACAGGAAAGGTTATGGCTGGCTTACAGACCCAGCTGTTGGGCTGGCAGGCATCGACGCAGCATTTCTCAAAGGCGCGACATGACCCGTCGTTCGAACACTTCTTGACTGTTCTTCTAGACTTAGTCACGACGCACACATTCGGAAAGTCCGGACAAGAGCCTGCGTGAACTGTACACAAACACCGCGATATTTTTAGTTTAACACAATATACAATTTTTTTCCGCAAAATGGTATTTAAAAATAGCACTGTATTCACAAATTCAAAACAAATTAGAAGCCTAAAACGTTAGTTATTAAGACACGAGTGTGAAGAGCAGCGTTCAGCTTCATTAACTATATTTTTAGATAGTTTACGTTAAAATATTTATTGGAAAATACATTGTTCAACTGGTGGCAATAAAGTTAAGTCGATACAAATTGTGGTAATCTCTACGGAAGATATCTTTTTGGGAGGTAAGGCGTAAGGTATCAATAACCCTTACCTGGGCTATTGCTGCTGATATCTTCAGTGACACTGGAGTCCTTGGCACCGAAATCAGAGCCAGATGACTCCAGGGTGGCTGGAGGGAGAATGTAATCTTGACTGATGACTCTTGAATGTGACCCGCTGCCTGACGAT
This sequence comes from Procambarus virginalis, assembly GCA_020271785.1. NCBI lineage: Eukaryota > Metazoa > Arthropoda > Malacostraca > Decapoda > Cambaridae > Procambarus > Procambarus virginalis. The sequence continues at coordinate 2,366,154 of WNGS01145354.1, forward strand.
ATGACAGCAGAGGAATCGTGTGTGTTCGATAATCCGTCAGTTGACCCTGGTCTTCTTGGAACAAAAACTGCCAAATCTTTGTTGCCAATGGACGAACTATTGCTAGTAGACGAGTTATCTGTAACAGATATCTCGTTGGAAGAGTCCCCTTCAGTTGAAGATGCAAAGACTACAGAAGATCCATGGCTACCATACGCACCGTGCGCTGAAGATCCAAAGAAAACAGATCCTCGACCTCCTGATGGACCATGGGCTCCAGGTCGAAATGCAGTTGAAGATCCTTGGGGTCCAGATGGATGTCGGGCTTCGGGATTGAAGCCAACAGATGGTTCTTGACTCCCAGAAGCGTTGTGAAGCTTAGCTCCAAATTCGCCATCAGTTACTTGGCTTTCTGAGGCTTCGATTGAGGTTGGTCCAAAGCCACTAGACCCTTGGCTTAAAGATTCGCCCTGGGATGATAATCTAAATGGGATGTTAGAGTCACCCTGAGGGACAGATCCAATAGATCCATCAGAGGCACCCGGGTTGACGGGGTTGAAAGAGTCACCAGAAGCACTATGGGTAACGGGTCTAAAAGAGCGAATAGAGGTACCCTGATGAACGGGTTGAAAAGAGACGTTAGAGGTTCCATATGTCACGGGTCTGGAAGGGTGGTCAGGGGCACCCTGGCTGACGGGTCTTAAAGAGCCATCAGAGACACCCTCCGGTACAGATCTAAAAGAGCCGGTAGAGGTACCCTGGGGAACGGATCCAAAAGAGCCGGTAGAGGTACCCTGGGAGACGGGTCCAAAAGAGTTTCTATGGGATTCTTGGGTGGTTGAATCATCAGCAAATGATCCTAGGCGCACTGGTCCAAAATCACGATTGTCGGATCTATATTCTCCAGTGGTCTCACGAGTTTCAGAAGTAGGACCTTGAGTGCTGGATCCAAAGGCGGAAGGAGGACCTTGAGTGCTTGATCCGAATCCTGAAGCAGGGCCTTGAGGGCTGGATCCGAAGCCTGAAGGTGGACCTTGAGTGCTGGATCCGAAGCCTGTTCTAAATCCATGAAAACCTGAAGCAGGACCATGAGTGCTGGATCCGAAGCCTGAAGGGGGACCTTGAGTGCTGGATCCGAAGCCTGAAGGGGGACCTTGAGTGCTGGATCCGAAGCCTGAAGGGGGACCTTGAGTGCTGGATCCGAAGCCTGAAGGGGGACCTTGAGTGCTGGATCCGAAGCCTGAAGGGGGACCTTGAGTGCTGGATCCGAAGCCTGAAGGGGGACCTTGAGTGCTGGATCCGAAGCCTGAAGGGGGACCTTGAGTGCTTGATCCGAAACCTAAAGGAGGACCTTGAGTGCTGGATCCGAAGCCTGAAGGAGGACCTTGTGTGCTTGATCCAAACCCTAAAAGAGGACCTTGAGTGTTAGATCCGAAGCCTGAAGCAGGACCTTGTGTGCTTGATCCAAACCCTAAAAGAGGACCTTGAGTGCGGATCCGAAGCCTGTTGTAGATCCATGAATACCTGTCGCAGAACCCGGAGTGCCCGATTCAAAGTCTGTAGTCGAACTCAGATTCCCCACAGAAGAATCGTTACCGACAGATCCAAAACCAGCAGTGGATCCCTGAGCATCTGAACCGGAACTCTGGTTGGAGGATCCCACTCCAGCTCCATGGACCCCGGGGAACAGGCCTCCTGAAGTAGCAGCAAAATGGTTCCAGGCGTCTTCTGCGTCCTCCCCAGACACGAACCTGGGCAGAGAGATGATACTGTGATTCACTTTTAATGAGGCGCGAGCGCGCACACACACACACACACACACACCACACACACACACACACACACACACACACACACACACACACACACACACACACACACACGCACTTAACACATCAAGGACGATATGCAAATTTTAAAACTCGGAAAACCACATCACCACGATTTATGGGTTGACTTGTCAATGAACATTTCCAACAGGAACTTTGATCACCAATATAAACACGATCTAACTTGCCTTCTTAATAAAAATCGGATTTGAATAAGACGAGACCAACGCAGAACTGTGACACTTGACACAAACTATTTCACGACAATCATATCAAGAAGAAATAATTTTTTTTACCCAAATGCATCTATAATCTGCAAGATTATAGATGCAACTCTAACAGTCTACTAATCTTTAAGGGAAGAAATCTACAAGGGCCATGACGAGGGTTCGAACCTATGTCCAAGAGGATCCCAGTACCCTAATCGACTGAGCTACGACATGGTTAAAAGAATTGCAACCGGGAAATCATCCTGATTTACCACCGGTTCCTGCAGTCTCTCAGACACAAACCAGGGTTTTACGCAATTCCCCTGTAATTGCATGAGGGGAATTGCTTAAAATCCTGGTTTGTATCTCGGTGAGACTGCAAGAACCGTGGTAAATCGGGATGATTTCCCGGTTGCAACTGCTAATCTTTAAGTTCTCGTGAATTGCATTTTATCTCGCACCAAAAATGTGAATTATATATGGAAAGAATTTTGTGATTATGTATAGGAGAGTGACAACTTACCCTGAAAAGGAGGAGGTAGACGAACTGTTTGATGCAGAATCTCTGTCACTGGCAGATGAATTCTTGAATTCGGTTCCTGCTGCAGACGAGACAAAGCTGGAGGTCGAGGAGGAGGACCTCGAGGACGAGGAGGAGCTAGAGGAGGAGGAGCTGGTTTGGAAGGACCCTCCGTTCTCTCGAGGAAAGAAAGGAAATGTCAAGGAAGTGTTGAATTGCGGCCAGGCACAAGCGGCTCCCACCAGAACCAGAAAGATGACACCAGCACCAGTCACTGTGGGAGAGAAGTCTCAATCAGAGGTGCACAACATTCAAGACCACTACACACGTCTCACTCAGATGGGCACATCACTCAGAAGCACCCAAACTCTGTGAGTACAACATACAGAAGTACATTGTATGGGGGTAAAGTTGCCACGGAGCCTTGAGTACTTTTCCCAACATCATGAGAGCACGTAACACAATTTATCCTCTAAGTGCGTTACTGTTTTCCCATAATACAGGTGGAAAGTTTTTGGTCATGGTATATCCCATTGTTGTATCTGCGTCACAACTTACTTGTGAAGACTTCTAGGTGCCTCTAGGAGAGAACAGCAGAGAGTGAACTGTGACGAGAATCATTCTCAAGAGCTTTATATACACGACTCCCCTAGGATAGCTTGGTGGTGGGCGAGACTTGATAATAGGTCATGAATCCAAATTGATAATCTTCACCTGTGCGTGGCTTGAATAACTACTCAACACACGTCATGAATCCCATCCTAATGTCCTGGAACCCCTCCATGGGGCAGGGTTACTCTCAGGGACCTTGGTCCATATCATTACCCATGCGGTACGAAAACAGGCATGAGATCATTGTTTCAAGCGAGGGTTAGAGACAGACATCATAGACATTGGGTGGACCAATGTCTATGACTTGGGGTGGTTGGGAGGTGGAGGGATGTTTGTATAATGGGAGTTGACACAGACCAGAAGACCTTCTACAGATTTTCCAGTTTATATGTTCATATTCTCATAAACACTTTAGTTCTAACGAAACATAACATATAGCTTCACAATCGACTTGAGAATGGTCCAGGACGGACCGAAACGTCGTCGTCCCTTCACCTTCTAGTGTGTGGTCTGGTCAACATACTTCACCCACGTTGTGACTCCTCGCCTACATACAGCTTCACTATACTTGTGCTTCATATTTTAAGATAACTTTCATCATTCGACGTCTTGGAGGAATATTAGCTAATCTAGGTGAATATAGCATAATCTAACCACAATTAGGGTATGTTAGGGCCAATGTTATATTAGTTAAACTTATGATTATTTGAAAAATTTTTTACTAATGATATAATAAAGTTAGATTACGTAGGATATATTTAATTAAAAAATATTTCAAAGTGTTAGGTTAGAAAAATAGGTTTTGTTTAGTTACGTTAAAGTGGACGACATTGTGACGTCACAATGACGTCAGAGACCATGTGCATACTATATATAAAACAGTTTTGTAAATCATATTTTGGTAGGATCGGTTTGGGTTTACTTAGGTTTACTTCAAGAGTAGCGATGACGTAGAGTGGTAGACAACTTTCTCAGCTATTAAACCCTACTCAGTGGGAAGAGGGAGAGTACACGGCTGGCGGAGAGTTTACAAGGGTTTTCCAAGGGTATACCAGGGAAAACATTTGTAAATGATTTCAGTGTGGTTTATGTGGTGTATGGTTGATGAATGTGGTGTATGGCTGATGAATGTGGTGTATGGTTGTGTATGAGCGCGCGCGCGACGCTCAGATAAGCTTGGACAATGACTAGATTAATGATCAGCATCTTAGTACAAATTATGTTGAAGCAATTATTTCAGATGAGATGATACTCTCAGGTAGAATTAAAAATATTTGAGCATTTATTAATTGCTAATATATGAAGGTCTACAAAGTACTTCATGTTCGATAAGTTTAATAGCCCTTACATATCAAAGAAAGATCCATCCGCCTGTTGTGGGAAGCGACCTTGAATCAGGCCTTTGAAATGCACTCAGCTTTCGAATTATTTAGATTATGTACTGTGTGTAGATAATTTGACTTGATTCATTATTAACTCGGGTTCCGCTACCAAATATGTAGGATTCATCTGACTGTTATGGGTAGACACCTGCAACTGTGGCATCTGAACTCAAGCACCTTACATATTTGTTATCTGTTGTGAGGACATGAAATAGAATTTGGGATGTAATAGTGTTATTAAAGCCTTAAGATTATATTTAAGTTACAGTAAATTGGTTAGAATATGATGGATGGATTTCGTTTATGAATGACATTGATAATTTACGGTAAATAAGCACCTTTTAGTGGATAAAAATAGGGAGACAGGGAGGACAGCAGGACGGGAAGGACCGAGCCAGCCCCTCTGGAAAGCCTCCATGGATCACAATATTCTAATTATTTCCACTTAGGATCCGCTTTGATCCATTAGGAGTCTGAAGACGCCTTGTGGCTCCTTCAGATCCTCCCGAATCCACCAG
>WNGS01145354.1:2399139-2432984 GCA_020271785.1 Procambarus virginalis
AACATTCCTTCCTTCTCCCTTCTACGTTACAACAGACACATCCAATAAAGTCTTTAGTCTCTATTAAAATTTTCTTCTGAACCCAGCTCGATATTTGCTGTTCCATTTTCCATTATTCCTCTGTCAATGCCGAAAATGTGCTGCAGCTGCCTGCTTGAAAATTTCATATTACGATATTATTTCCCTTTATAATCTGGACGACGTAGAAATTCTCAGTGATATTGGCGAAATTGAATTTTGAAAGCGGTGACCGTAAATGCCGTGGGTGCCGCTAGATGGCATTAGCGGCTCTGCCACCAAACACAACGGCGATATAACCGCAACAAACACATGTAATTTATAAAAATAATAATATTGGCGATAAACAATTTAACTAATAATGAAATTCGTATATTTATGTAGCAATTTGTGTCTCCTAATATTTTAAGCAATACTTTGTATTTTTAAGCAATATATTGTATTTTTAAGCAATATATTGTATTTTTAAGCAATATGTTATGCTTTGTTTAATTTGTTTACTTAAAAAAAAATGTTCTGCCCTACTATGGCTTTTAACGATTTTTATTTGAGTAATAAAATTAAGTATAACATTTTATGATGCATAAATTGTGCTAAGTAATTAATCGATTGAAACTATAGATTTATATGACATTACTCTATGACATGGCTACAATTAATTAGCGAAAACAAAACAGAATATGCTCGAAGAAACACTTGGAGTATGGCACTGGAATCGAACCTGCGTTTGCCAGATACACGTATTATCCGCGAACCGTGGTGACCCAGGGTCCCCAGGTTCAAATCCATCGCCCTATTCCAAATTATTTTCTAATAGTTTTATTACCCTATTGAGATTTTAATCTGAACAGATGATAAATATTCTAATTATCCTATGAGCAAGAAAAATACATCTGTGAACCACGGACTAATTGCCCAATAATGCTTGAAATTAGGAGTTAGTGTATCCATGGCTATCCCCCCCCCTGCTAGAGTAACTAGGGGAAGGGGTGATGGCGGTGTGGATTACTAGGGGGGTGTGGTTGACTAGTGTGGAGAGGGTGTGGTTGTAGAATGGGAGGGACTTCCATAGGTCAGAGTGAATAGGGTGTGAAGAGAGTTCCTGATCCAGAGACCAAAGTTTGGAGAGATGTTAAACAACCTTGGCGTCTGGTGGCAGGTCTGGGTGTAGAGACTGTGGGTGGCTCTCGAGAGAGCCCAGGGTGTAGAGGGAGGTGTGGTGGCTCTCTAGAGCCCAGGGTGTAGACGGGTGTGGGTGGCTCTCTAGAGCCCCTGGGTGTAGAGGGTGTGGTGACACTGAAGAGGGGTGGGGTGTATGCTCAGGGCACCGTACCAAATATTACATTAGTCTCTCGTTACGACTTATTCTGCCAGCCATGGTTGACCTTTCTCCGAGCCAGGGTCAACATTCTCATAGGACCCCTGATTATGTTTGTAGACGCGCTTACTCACGCGAGTATACACACACACGCACACACACACGCACACACACACACATACACACACACACATACACACAGGGGCGCCGGTGGCTGTGTGGACAGCACGCTGGACACGTAATCCTGTGGTCTAAGTTCGATTTCCGGCGCCGGTGAGAAAACAAAATGCACAGAGTTCATTTCACCCTGATGCCCCTCTTTCCTAGCAGTAAATAGGTACCTGGGAGTTAGACAGCTGTTACGGACTGCTTCTTGTGTGTGTGTGTGTGTGTGTGTGTGTGTGTGGTGTGTGTGTGTGTGTGTGTGTGTGTGTGTGTGTGTGTGTGTGTGTGTGTGTGTGAAAATTTGTGATTAGTTAGTTAGTAGTTAGTAACAGTTGATATATTGACAGTTGAGAGGCGGGCCGAAAGGCAGAGCTCAACCCCTTGCAAGCACAACTAGGTGAATACAACTAGGTGAATACACCTACACACAGCGCTCGGAGTCGTAATCCTATGGGCCCGTGTTCGAATCTCTGCCCATTCAGAAACAAATGTTCAGAGTTTCCATCACCTCGCGCACCTGTTCACCTAGCAGTAAATAAATACCTGGGTTTTAGACAACTGCTACTGACTGCATCCTAGATATGTCCGAGTCTGTGACAGAGAAAAAATTAATATAGAAACCGTAATACAAAAAATAGGTCTGGATCAGTACGCTAGAGTTGACAATTGATGGTTAGAAAGGCGGGGTCCAAGAGCTAACAACTCGATCCTGCAGGTAAGTACACATACACAGAGGAAGTGTCTCGCCTCGCTAGGACCCTGGCCCTACCGACGGGATTTTAAACGTTTGGGATACGTTTCGGAGAGGTTTCAAAGTTTGGGATTCGTTTGGGAGGGTTTCAAAGTTTGGGATACGTTTGGGAGAGATTGCAACGTTTGGAATACGTTTGGGAGAGATTACAACGTTTGGAATACGTTTGGGAGAGATTACAACGTTTGGAATACGTTTGGGAGAGATTACAACGTTTGGAATACGTTTGGGAGAGATTACAACGTTTGGAATACGTTTGGTAGGGTTTCAAAGTTTGGGATTCGTTTCAACGTTTGGGAGAGAGTGGGATTCTCATGCTCGAAAGAGCCTTTGTTGGGCAGGTAGTTAAATAATTTATCCGGATTTACCTAATGGCCACTATCACTCTCGTGACCTCGACGGGGCCAAGAAGCCAGTGGTTTGTCAAAGGTTTACACACGACTCATAACTGATGACGTCCGAACACTTCCGGAACAAGTGCTTCGCTCACATCCTCTGTTCGAGCCACAATTCTATAAATGCTTCAATCACATACTTCAAATACAAATAATCGCAAACAGAACCTAAACACCTAATCTAACCTAGGTTTAACTATACATAGAATTTTAGGTAAAATAATATTAATTTATATATGAGAACAAACCAATGTTTAATACACAGTGTGTTAAAATTGATGATGAATGCGTCTGGGGAGGACGGCCGCTGCTTTAAACAGCCTAGTGTGAGGACGGGTTGACCGTCAAGCCCAAGAACCAGATTCACGAAGCAATTACGCAAGCACTTACGAACGTGTACATCTTTCCTCAATCTTTGACGGCTTTGGTTACATTTATTAATCAGTTTACAAGCATGAAAACTTGCCAATCAACTGTTGTTATTGTTATAAACAGCCTCCTGGTGCTTCGGAGCTCATTAACTGTTTAATAATTGTAAACAAAGCCGCTAAAGATTGAGAAACGATGTACAGGTTCGTAAATGCTTGAGTAACTGTTTCGTGAACCTGGCCCTCAAGTGATTGGGCAACAGGGAGTTGGAATAACGTAAAATCAAAAACAATTACACTACCGTTCCCTCACAGCCAGCTGTACCATCCCTACGCACCTTCACATTATTTACTACCACAACAAAAAGACGACTGAAAGTCGTACAATAGCGTCCTGAACGTCGAGAAACTGAATGCATCACAATCGACTTGAGAATGGTCCAGGGCGAACTGAAACGTCGTCGTCCCTTCACCTTCTAGTGTGTGGTCTGGTCAACATTCTTTAGCCACGTTATTGTGACTCATCGCCTGCATCATGATTTCCACCATATTGCGAATTGTATAAATAAATATATATAACGGCCAAGAACGCTTCCCCAACTCTCCCCAACTCGCGACAAATTTCGGAATGGTAATTAGGGTTGTTCGGGCAGTTACCGCGGAGTAGCATAAGTGTTCTGTTGTTTACATTGGCGAAGATTTTGAGACAGAGTGGTCAGTAAGTTGCCGTTTGTTAGAGTGAATGGATCCTCTGTCGTGTATTTATTTTTTTGTGTTTTTTATTCGTTGATCGTAAGTTTTCGTCACCGGAGTTTACGTGTGGGATTACTGTATACGCATCTGACTACGTGTAGGATTAATCTACGAGCTTCCACGTACATGTCGGATTAAACTACTGTACGTTTTGTAACATTCCAGGTACGCGAATGAATAATTTAAAAGCTTTGAAGTACGTGTAGGATTAATCTTCATGCTTCTAGCTATGTGTAGGATTAATTATTTAGCTTCCAGGTACCTCTAGAATTATTGAACAAGCATTCAGTTATCTGTTAGCTTCTAGATAGCTTTCTGATAGCCTTCTAAATTCTTCCAGATACGTGTTAAATTAATTAATAAGCTCCCAAGTATCTCCAGAATTGTTGTATAAGCAATTAGTTATCTGTAGGATTATTCTACAAGCTTTCAGCTGTGTAGAATTAATATACAAGGACCTAGCAACATTACATCATTTTTTCCCTTTTTACAATTTCAGGAATGTATCGCATTAATCTACAAGCTTCCAGGTACGTGAAAGATTAATTTATAAGTTCCCAGGTACTTATAGAATTATTATACAAGGAGTCGGTTGTATTTTGGATAAGCCAGTTGTATCTCGGCTACACCTGTCACTAGAAGGCAGCATCGCGCTCCGAAACAGTTTTTGGATTTCACAAAGTGGAAATCTTTGAGTCCATACGCGTTCTACTAAGGACTGTACGCGGAGGAGTGCGTCTACAGGGGAAGGGATGCGGAGAAATGCGTCGATGCGTCATGCAGAAGGGGAGGGGAGATGCGGTGGAGGGCGTCCATGAATGCGCTACAGGTGGGGGGAGGCATACGGAGAAATGCGGCTATAGATTTTGATCACGATCCCTCTTGCTAAGTCTCTATATTGGTCTTTCAATATCTATTTCTCTATCTCGGTGTCTCTTTCTTCCTCTATGTCCAACTACGGGCGATGGTTGGCCCATTTTAACGAATATTTGCTACTAGTTGGGCTCATTCTATCATTTTCTCCTCTGTAACATAGAGAAAGCATCGCTTGCAGTTATATCTATACTGTCTAACATCAAGAGGCGCTATTCCGGAAAGATGCGACATGCAGAAGGTTGTTGAAATAGTTACAATTTGCTCAGTGATGCTAGAGTGCCGGACTCTGCAACAATGTATTTCGTAATACAGCTTTTGTAGTGTAAACTATGCAACGATGGATTTTGTAATATAGCGTGCAACAGCGGTTGTATTTACGTCACGTTCCTCCGCGCCAATCAGAGGTGCGTCATGCTGCAGTCTTCGTGCAATATTCCGGAGTGTGCAACACTGAACAAATCGAACCCAGCAATGCTGGCTATGCAACACATTCGGCAGTCACTTTTAATTCGTTTTTTTTCCCGTGAGGACGATGGACAAAACTGTGCAGGACGAAATAGGAGGGAAAAAGTGCTGGAAATACAATCATTGTCGCCAGGAAAGAATTACAATAAAGAGTAAGACTTCGTGTAAACTCCCAATTAAATACTTTTCTTTGGGTTTTCAAAATATTGTTCATAGTCGTTTAGGATAAATTAGAGATGTCTAACTACTGGAGATAATGTATTTGAGGTAACGTCGATGAACGTACGCGAGACTAAACAAAGGAGATTCCCTGCGCCTTGAACATGCCTCTAAATTCCGACTGGACTGAACAGAATTTATGTTCCTCAATATCACTTCTCTGAATAGAAAACTTGATCTTCTCATAAATTGCGGCAGAGACTCGTAGGTTAGTGTGGATGACGGAGAGGTTCATTGTGCAAGAGGTCGACAAGGAGGACGAAATATATAGCTGAATTAAGACTTCAATCTTGAAAAGTTTTCTCCCTCTGTCCCTTCAGTTTCCAGCTTTCCCAGTGTACGTCACTGTTAAAGAAATATTCCGGCACTTACGCCATTCCACATTACTAAATGGGATGTCTCCCCCCTTACCCCTTACCCTTGCCTATTGTTTCACATCACTCCAAGGGGGTGGTCTCCCTTCACCTCCCCAGTTGCACATAATTTTTTGACCTCCCCTTACATAAGAACAAGGTAACTGCAGAAGGCCTATTGGCCGATACGAGGCAGCTCCTATCTATAACCACCCAATCCCACTCGTATACATGTCCAACCCGCGCTTGAAACAATCGAGGGACTCCACCTCCACCACGTTACGCGGTAACTGGTTCCACAAATCAACAACCCTGTTACCGAACCAGTATTTACCCAAGTCTTTCCTAAATCTAAATTTCTTCCCCCCTCCCTGTTCCACCTTCCTCACATCACTCTTAGGCCACTCCCCCTTCCCCCATTCCATCCCATCCCGCAACTCTCACACCTTACGACGCCTTCCAAAACCTGAGACTGTAACTCCTCTCTGAGTGACACCTTAATACCAGCCCCGTGTGGCGCCTCACCCTCTCTGTCACTCCCAACAAAACTCCCGTCTCAACTAGTTTAAAGTCAGCTGGAGAGGAAGATGCTGAAGTGGGTGCTCGGTAAGGGTGAGCTAGCAAGCCGGAGACGCTGCACAAGTTCCAATATCCTGTAACTCGCGTTTCCAACCTTTAAATATCATCCATGGTGTTCTAGAGTAGTTCAAAGGTAGTTTTATGAATTTCAGAACACGGAATTTTTCGTGGCTTTTGCTTTATTTCCTGAATGCCACGCCTCCTTAATCAGCAGGGGTCTTCGTCCTATGAATATCTTCGCTGCAATGGAGCTAACCAATCAGTCGCTTGGATGCACAGCTGAACGAGATGATTTCTTATTTTTTCCTTTATTAAATTTTTTTTTCCTTTTTTTTCCGTAATTTAACTAATAACATTTTTAATTTTTTATCTACTCGGCCAAGTATGTTTAGGTTCGGTTCATATTTAATGTATTTTTACCAGACCTAAACACACACATACACCGGTACCGTCACACAAGCACAAATATACACACTCCGATACAGCCACACACACACACACAAACACACTCTGATTCAGCCTCATACGGTACAAACACACACACTCGGATACAGCCCCACACACACTCTCTGATTCAGCCTCATACGGTACAAAGACATACACACTCGGATACAGCCAATCACGGCACACGCACACACTCGGATACAGCCAATCACGGTACAAACACACGACCTGCGTTTGTTCCCAATTCTTTCTTTCTGCCAATCAACTCTACGTAATACAAAACAATTAACGTGTAGGAGCTCAATGCCAACCCCTGAAGGGCAATGCACAGGTTGCAAGAGTTCTAATATTCAAATCTAATGTTTATTTTGCCATTCTGAATGTTGATCGGTTATCGCTTTAGATTCTGATTGGCTTATACAATTTCAAAGAAAATGCTGATTTTGGTGCATATAGAACTAAATGAGGCTGGGTACTTGAGTATTATTTTATTTGTTTTTCTTAGTATCTATTTATAACATAGATATTTGACAAATAAAAAGTTTGAGAACCTTCTTTGGGTACTAGAATTGTTTAAGTTAATAAGGTTTAGCAAATAATTTTAGGACTTTTCAAAAGACTTTTGATTCATGTGGTTGGAAAATGTAATAAAGACGTTTGGAGATGCTTGGTTTATTTCTTAACGACGTCTGCTTGAAAAATCAGTCTTGTTAAAGCTTTCTCGATCGTTAATAGACGCTTTACTGAATAGCCAAGTTAAGGGGAATAAGCTAAGACTAGGTTCCATTATTGAAAAGTACTTTGACCGTTGTGTAGAATTAAAAACGTTAAGTTCTAAGACCATTCTGATGGTTTAACAGCATTTTTGTTATTTTATTTGTTTCTTTAAATGGTGACACAACCCAGGGAGCCGGTCGGCCGAGCGGACAGCACACTTGACTTGTGATCCTGTGGTCCCGGGTTCGATCCCGGGCGCCGGAGAGAAACAATGGGCAGAGTTTCTTTCACCCAATGCCCCTGTTACCTAGCAGTAAAATAGGTACCTGGGTGATAGTCAGCTGTCACGGGCTGCTTCCTGGGGGTGGAGGCCTGGTCGAAGACTGGGCTGCGATGACACTAAACAAAAGCCCCGAAATCATCTCAAGATAACCTCTAGATAACCCCCCAATCGCTATCCACCCAGCCGGTAGCCCCCTTGTGTCTGTGTACAAATATGCACTTGCCTAATAATGCATATATAACAACGTTGACAGGGCCGAGGTCCTTGTCTGAGCCCGGCCACGCGAATCGTCTTTCGTCTGATGCTATAATTTCCCAGTTTTTGCATCACTCGCCTTTGCCAGTAAAACTGGGAAGAGCTATAGCTTCTGCTATGTCCTCCCTTAACTCTTCCCACTCGCTGAATACTCTAAAGAAGCTGTTCCTGATGTTGTTTTAGATTCAGCTACTCAGAACATAAAATTCCAAGTAGCACGGGCTATGGTGAGCCCGTATGTTCCTGTTCTTTATGCAACTCATTTGCGTGTCTGGTTTGCACACGGACACATTCTGTGTCTGTGCAACAAACAATGCATTTCTGCATTCTGTTGCTTTGCAATTCTGTTGTTATTCAACTTAAGGTTATTATTTATAACTAACGATCACCTTCAGTATTTCATATGTTTTCATCATGTCTCCTATGTGTCTTTTATCTTCATGTGACATAATACTCGGTTTTCTCAGCTTGCGCTCGTAGGTTACTCTTGTAGGACACTAGAGTACTTTCTTGACTTGACTTATCTTGACTTATCTTGACTTTCTTGACCTAAGACAGCCCAAGACATCTTGACTTGTCTTGGGCTGTCTTAGGTAGCGGCTCGATGCCAGTGCCAGCAGTCTTTAGCAAGTCGTTCTCACGATTGATCAAGTGTCGAAAACGAAACGAGTTTAAAAAAAAACTCGTTCGAACTTTCGAACGAGTAAAAAAATCAAAGAACCAAACCACGTTCGAACTTTCGTAACCCATCTGACTTATCAAGGTCTATATTCTGCACGTATAGACACGGCACCTAAATTATTGAGACAGTCTCACTGCACTCAAAATGTACACTTTAGAAAGAGGACGAGAGAGGTATCACATAATCTAGGCATGAAAGATACTGGCAGGTCAGGTTCCTAATATACACATCAAAATAAACCACAAACTGGGAAAAAAAGAAATGGCAGAAAGTGTAAAATAGACCTAGTGAAAAGTAGAGGTGCCATAGGCATAGATAATATCCTGGATACATACGTCCATGGCTCTTTAATATCCTCCTAACAAATATATTACCGTGGAAAAAAGTTAACGTGATCCAAAAAGGAAATATGAAAGTACCTGAGAGGAATTGCTGAACCTGCTGGGTCCCATTCACCTGGGCTGTATGGGTTCGAACCGTGCACCCCTCAAATGTGAGGTCGAAGCTCTATCGTTTGTGCTGTGAGTAGTCGTAAAAAGGAAATGAATAGAATGTTATTTTCCTCGGAGGTGTGGGATGACAATTTACCAACCGGGTTGTTATGGACACAGGGTCTGAGGGCGGCTTAAGTAACAGCTTTCTACATTAAGATATCACAAGACGAACTGGCCTTCAGGCCGGGCTTGGGGAGAGTAGAAGAACTTAAATCACCCACTTCAGGTTTACGCATTAGTCCGAACAAGCGTCAATGTTAGCGTTTTTTTAACTTCGCAATTGAAGTTTTAAGCTAAGGTCTCTTAGAGTCAAAGTGCGATGCATTACGTGTGAGGACAGGCTGCTTTAGCATAGTACATGTGTTTTCATGACTATATATATATATATTTGCTCATATTTACATATGTGCAACAACATAAAAGTCTGTACTTAGCATAACGAATGGCCTATTATGCCTGGATAATTAATGAACAGCTATGCCTTATTTGTAACTCAGCCGAGCAGGCGAGGCATACTTAAACAGGTCATGGAAAAATTCCCCTCGGGAACGTGGCTACAGTTCTTGCATATATATATCAGGACAGTCATCCGGAGTTCATATCTAAAAGACGTAAATAATACACCATGAATCAGTATGAGAAAGCAAGGGGGCAAGAATTTAATATAATTGAAATATTCAAAACTCTGTGCCACCAAGTGAATATAATATTCACTTATAATATAAAAATATAGGGTACCACAACCACCTCAGACAATGTAGTGATGACTGGGACATTATGCAAGTGACTGACTTACACAATTTCATATTTTCCACACATAATATGTATTTCACATATACCAACTACCTGGCTGGGTGTGTATCAATTAGCTTGGTACATGTATGGAAGTATGAGGAAGGTCGGACGGAGCCGGTCGGCCGAGCGGACAGCACACTGGACTTGTGATCCTGTGGTCCCGGGTTCAATCCCAGGCGCCGGCGAGAAACAATGGGCAGAGTTTTTCACCCTATGCCCCTGTTACCTAGCAGTAAAATAGGTACCTGGGTGTTAGTCAGTTGTCACGGGCTGCTTCCTGGGGGTGGAGGCCTGGTCGAGGACCGGGCCGCGGGGACACTAAAGCCCCGAAATCATCTCAAGATAACCTCAAGATAAGGTATTTAATACTTTTTTATCCTTTCCCTTCTTAAAATTCTGACTGACACACACGCATATATAATATTTTCACGCTCAAAATCCACATTATATGACAACACCTGGTCTAGTCTAGACCTAATTAATCCAAGGCAACACCTGACACATAATAAAAACGTAATTAAGAAATACATTAAATGACCTGTGACACTGGAGTCAACGCTTAGAACAAACTCCTTAATAGCCGAGGCTGTGGCAAAGCTATGAGCCATAGAGAGGAATTTTGTTAATTCTCAGCTTCCCAGTTGAATGACCTTGCTTCGATGAGCGTAATGTATTATAGCTTCCGGCCACAATCTACTTGAGGAGCTAGAAACTCCTGCATCTACCTCATCTACGTTTCTACAAGATGTAGAATATTAACATCATTCTACCTTGTGCAGGCGATTGTTTGTTGTTGTTGTTAAAGATTCGCTACCTGGAACAAAGTTCCAAGTAGCCTGGGCTATGGTGAGCCCGTAACTTGATGTGCAGGCGATGAGTCACAATAACGTGGCTAAAGTGTTGACCAGACCACACACTAGAAGGTGAATGAACGACGTTGTTTCGGTCCGTCCTGGACCATTCTCAAGTCGTGAGAATTGTCTGTCGGACTTGAGAATGGTCCAGGACGGACCGAAACGTCGTCGTCCCTTCACCTTCTAGTGTGTGGCCTGGTCAGCACCATTCTACCTTGGTTCCCTTGCCTGGTAGACTAGCAGCTTGGCAAGACTTCACGCTAAGTCGTCTTTATCTCTTTGGATCCAATTCGTAGAGGCTTTCTGGTACAGTGCTCTCGTCCCGCACATGTGCTCTATGTCCTCGCTCTTTTTCTCTTATTTGCTTTATTGACTTTGGCGGCTCAATGTATATGACTCGCGTCACAGCAACTCTCTCAGGTGGCCACGGGATGGAAAATGAGAAGCATTGTCAGCAAAAGCGAATTCCCAGCAAACACAAAGCGAAACTACGACGTTAGTACAACGTTCGAACAACTTCTTACACCTCCTAACAAGTTATAACAACCAATATAGCAAGTTGTAACAACGTTCTAATACGTCATAAACACGTTAAGCCAAGATGTAACAACTTTATTACAAGTTGTAACAAGCGGAAAATAGGGACAGTTTCGGTTTGTGTTTCTAGGGATATGATGGGTCAGGGCAGAGACTTAGTTGTATAAACTCTTGATGGAATACACTAAAGATTCATGAGTCATGTACTTCACAAAATCAAGAGATTGTTTTTTTTCCTAGTTATTCACTCATACGTATAAAAGAGCTCTCTTCAGGCTCTGACGAGAGACCGTTTCGGACCGTTTGGACCGAAACATCATCGTCCCTTCACTTTCTAGTGTGTGGTTTGGTCAACATGCATACAACCTGTATCTCGCTAAACAGAAAGAGGCGGAAGGGAGTCCAGTTGTATGCCACAGACTTGGTATCAGAGCTGACATGAATGCGTGTTATAACCCACTGTTTATGAATCCCTTATTTAACGAGGGATAACGTTATTCCTCGTTAAATACGAGGAATAGACGAGGACAAGAAAATGGGACGAAAAATGGGAAGACAGAAGAGCAAGACAGATGACTAAACACTGAACAAGGAGAGAATGATCAAGCTCTTGATCACAGGTTTAAGGTAAAGGAGTTAATTACCGAAAGCTAAATTTTAGCATCCACCATTGCAGAAAAATTATAATGAGTTGCCATTTTTTGGGGCGTGGCGCGACTTTATAATGGCGATTAATGGCTTGGACCCCGCAATAAAGAGGATGAAAATATGCAGCAGTAAAGATTGGAAGCAATACTCCCCGGGCCGAGCATTAATATTGTGCTAAAATATGGCACAGTTGCCCACGAGATAAATGTCTGTATACAGTATGGCAACAACAGCCCAGGGAGGAAAGAGATGCTATAACGAACGAGAGAATATATTCTCTCACGTCAACGAACGAGTGAACATGTGATCTCTCTCGTCAACGAACGAGTGAACATGTGATCTCTCTCGTCAACGAACGAGTGAACATGTGATCTCTCTCGTCAACGAACGAGTGAACATGTGATCTCTCTCGTCAACGAACGAGTGAACATGTGATCTCTCTCGTCAACGAACGAGTGAACATGTGATCTCTCACGTCAACGAACGAGTGAACATGTGATCTCTCACGTCAACGAACGAGTGAACATGTGATCTCTCACGTCAACGAACGAGTGAACATGTGATCTCTCACGTCAACGAACGAGTGAACATGTTCACTCACGTCAACGATCGAGTGAACATGTTCCCTCTCGTCAACGAACGAGAGAACATGTTCCCTCGCGTCATATATGTACACAGTACAACCTATGTACTGTGTATTCTTCTGCTGACTGAGCCTCTGCTTCCCTCTGTGCAAATCTACCAATCTCTCTGTACTCTCCCACTCTCCGAGTGCACAAATGTGAGTTCTCTCGAGCATTACCCCGACTTGTGCAACACAACAACACCAGAATATCCCCCCAAAACCAGTCGTCAAAACGGCATAATTTACCCACAAAACTGTTTTTTTTTCTCACTCTGCAGGGGAAAAATGGTAAATATTTGAGCGTCGAACTTAAAGTTGTACGTTTGTTTGACACAAGGGGATAGGCCGTCGCGTTGTGGAATAACACCTACCCGTCTTGTGGAAGGGGGAGGGTAAGGAAGGGGCAGAATACACAGTCAAACTCTCGTAAATTGTGTTTGGTAGGGAGAGCTTCGGTGTTTACTGCTCAACTAGCAGCAAGAGCTCGCTACAAGTGCTCGCTATAAGAGACTCACCGGGCGAACATTACGGACTCTGAACTAAAGCTGACAGACTCGCTGACCGCTGGCAGTCATCCCTAACCAGAGAGTTGTTTCAGAGGAGATACAAATCGAGCGTTACGTGATTGGAAATAAACAAATCAAGCCTATACCTGTGGGAATTTAGAATGAATATAAATCCGGGTCCCGTCATCCGCTCGAGATCCGGAGAAGAGAACTATTAGCGGGAAAGAGCCAAGCCATTACGACTATTTAGCACTTGGACTGGATAAGGATGTTGATCATGGATGGGGTGGGGGAAGGAATGGTGCGCAACCCCTTGGACGGTCGGGGATTGAACGCCGACCTGTATGAAGCGAGACCGTTGCTCTGTACCATCCAGCCCAAGTGATCGGGGGATGACCGCTGCTTTAACAAACCTAGCCTGAGAACAGTTTAGAGGAATGAAAGGGGAAACACCGTCAATATTGTCTGTGGGGTCTCGATGATTCTGATGCCAGACTGTGATTCGCCAACATAAATAGTCAGACAAATCATAATTTTAGTTAAAGTTTCAACCTTTAATGAACAAAACGTTCCAGATTTAAGACAATATAATATCAGTCATTATTCCTTCCCATCTCAATTCAGGATCACATGTTGCAAGATCAACATAAAAAAATGTTGCAATTAAAATGTAAAATCAAAAAAATGATAAATGGTCAGTGTTAAATAAAACGTCATTCTGATGCTTGTATAAAAGACTTAATCAGTTGCCTAGAAACGTAAGCTCGAAAGAAAGTTTGTTAGGTCGTCTGAAAGTCTTAAGAGTGACTCTTGCAGGAATGGTTAATCTCTTCTCAGAATTTTGGTGCTGTAAGAAGTAGGGAATATGTCTGAAGTTCATTTTTGTTTTATTATATTTTTACGAAGAGTATGTATGATTTTAAACATGAAGACAAGCATATCTAATACATAATTGTCAGAGACGATTACTTATAAAGCACAACTTGTGTTTTTTATAATACAAATTACTATATACCATCTTGAACTTTGGCAATTATTATGAAAATTATTTGAATACAATGTGAATATTTGTATTACTCATACACATTAAACAATAAACAGGAAATTATATATACAAATTTGAGAATTGTTGGTGGAAGTTCG
Organism: Procambarus virginalis; assembly: GCA_020271785.1. Lineage (NCBI taxonomy): Eukaryota > Metazoa > Arthropoda > Malacostraca > Decapoda > Cambaridae > Procambarus > Procambarus virginalis. Next base: position 2,413,383 of record WNGS01145354.1, read on the forward strand.
GGCCATATTCACTAGGAGCTGTTTGTTGATTACGTCTGCCTGTCGGCTCCTTTCAAGTATCTTCTGTTTATTCTAGCAATTAAACGCTTTCAGCTGCTTACAAACGCGTTGATTAGCTTGAGTGGGACCAGGAACGCCACCAAGCCCATCGGAGGAAACAAAAATTGTCATTATTAGTAATGAATTGGAACAAGTTCTTCGTCTCCGTGGTGTAGTGGTAAGACACTTGCCTGGCGTTCCGCGAGCGTTATGTCATGGGTTCGTATCCTGGCCGGGGATGATTTACTGGGCGCAAATCCTTAACTGTAGCCTCTGTTTAACTCAACAGTAAAATGAGTACTTGGATGTAACAACGATTCTTCGCGGCGGGGATCGTATTCCTGGGACCTGCCCGAAACGCTACGCGTACTAGTGGCTGTACAAGAATGTAACAACTCTTGTATATATCTCAAAAAAAAAATAAAAAAAATCGTAACTACTTAGATTTGTAAGTTTCTTTCGAAGAGAAAATTCGTAAGCCTCTTCGTAGCATACAAGGGTCATTATTTCTTGAGAAACTACCATTTTGAAGTCCTCTAAGACACGATAGCCTCCAAGGTTATCTAGTATCCTCCAAGAAGAGCCTTAATGTCAACCAAATTTGTCAGTTATTTTTGTTTTTTATTTTTTTTAAACAATTACCTTTGCATAGAGCATTTATATTTTAAGTTTAACGCAATGTTTAACAATTTGTCTATTTAATTAATTCGTTATGTCTTTGCCACTTATCACATTTACTTCTTCTTTACTATTTTTTTATCAAATATTTCCATGACGAAAAAAATAAAAAGCTCCACTCATGAATTTGTCTCTTAAGTAATCAGAAGTTCTTGGCTGCATTTTCCTTGCACAGTAACCTATTTCAGCGCACAAATATTTTTTAGTTGAAAGTTTCAACCATGGATGAGCAAAACATTCCAAGTGTAAGATGATATAATATCATTCATTATTCCTTTCCATTTCAATTCTGGATCACAACATGGAAAAAGAATGTTGCATGGAAAATATATTTAAGGTTTGAATGAAATTATACAGATAGTGTTTCTGAATTTTTTTTTATTATAAGCTTCCAGAATAGGTTGAAACGTAGGTTCGTCGCTCTTGCCGCTAATGTACGTTTGGTTATATATATATATATATATATATATATATATATATATATATATATATATATATATATATATATATATATATATATATATATATCTATATAGTTATATATCTATATATATATATATATATAGATATATATATATATATATATATATATATATATATATATATATATATATATATATATATATATATATATATATATATATATATCTATATACACTCCTTTGGAAAGCCTTTAGATTGCACTGAGAAACTTTTACATTTGTTGATCATTTGACCACATAGACAATCAGCTGAAAGGTAAACATTTACCTGTGCTTCCTACTGTTCGACATTAATCATAAGTATATTACAGTCTACGGGAGATAATGATATATCCAAGCTCATAAAAATATATGAATGCGTCGGTTATTTTTGGAGTGGATTTCTCATCATAGCAACAGCGTTACATTAATTATTGGATCATATATTTGTTAACCAAATCATGACATTTTCGGTAATGTTTTCAGTCGCAACTTAATTTATCAACGTTTGATCAGCTTATCACCCTAATCATTAACTTTAATTGGCAATTAACTATCACTGAGTATACATTTTTATTTATTGGTTTTCATATATAATTTTAATTTTTTACATTTAAATCGGGCCCTTGCAGCTGTGTAAGGCTTTGCAAACTAGCATTAAGGAACAAGACTTGCAAATGATGTTCATGTTATTTAAACACTGGCTCTGTTCCATTGAAATCTTTCCCGAGCAGGGTCGACTCTAGCTACTTGGACTGGAAGATAGAGCGAAGATCTCGCTTCATGAAGGTCGGCGTTCAATCCCCGACCACCCATGTGTTTACGCACCATTCCTTTTCCTCTGTTCCATCTCAAATCCTTATCCTGACCCCCTTCCAAGTGTTATATAGTCGTAATGGATTGACGCTTTATCCTGATAGTTAAATTCCCTTTACTCGCTCCTTCGCTATAAACTCGCCGCAGAGGTCAACGTTGGCCCAATGGGCACAGTGCCAAAGTGAAACATTAATTAAACATTGCCAACAGATGTATTAACATAGAAGTCTGATTATGGGGCTAATTAACACGGAAGTCTTATTATGGGGCTAATTAACACGGAAGTCTGATTATGGGGCTAATTAACACGGAAGTCTGATTATGGGGCTTATTAACACGGAAGTGTCTGATTAAACAGACACTCTGGAGGCGGTACATATATTAAACGAATATAATATCGTAGGATGCGATCAAGCTTGTGGGGACCTGAAGCCAAAGAGAAGAATATTTTGATAGTTTAAAGAAATCAATAATTTTTTTAGGAAAAATTACATTATATAATGCTTTACATTCTACTAGCATACATTACTCTGTTTGCAAATCGAAAATCTCCTCCAGACCATCATAATCATTTTAAATACCGATTCGTCTATTATTTTCATTTTAAATAACATTAATAACATGGCATCTTGGCTCTTGAACATCGTCAGAGAACCCCACAAAGTCTTTCAATCCGGTAAAGTTTTGCAGTAACTGCTGCCTCCAGTAAGAGTTACATAAATGCATTACACTCTTGCCTCGCCACGCCACCAAGTTTAATGGACGGACCCAAGTTGACTCGCAGAGAAGAGCCTTGAGAGTCTGATATTCAGCTGCATTTGTCACTGCCACCTCTCCTCTTCCAGCTGCTGCATCTTGTTGTGGACCCTTGTATGAGCAGCTGCAGCAGCAGCAGGAGGAGAAGGATGCTGAAGACAGATACAAAACCTGGGTTTCTTAAACACATCTTAACAGGTGTTTGTACGGGTGTTTTCGCGTCTTAAACCAGAAGATCTGAAGATTTCTTAAATACAATGAAAAACAAATTGGAAAAAAACTAAATATTATGGATTTCATAATTAAGAAGCACAAAGTGGCTAATAGGAAATTTACACCGGAATGGGTTACACTGGATGTCATAAGAAAACAATAGTTGACCACCACTGGTGAAGATATCTCGTCATGAGCATTACAATAAGCAACTATTGTGCTCCTGAAGATACCAAACTATCATTTTAAACTCCCTCACTAGAAACCGGAGAACTGCCTATCTTGAAATTGGAAAATTTATAATTATGAAAGGAAAACAGTAGCAGCTAAACCACAGATCAATATTACTAATATTTTCTTATAGAGAAAACAAGTTGCATTTTGTTTCTAAGCATCAATTTGAATGCAACAAAAGGAAATCCTTCATTTTCTACAGCATTTTAAAATTCAAAAGTATAAGAGAATGCTGAGCAGACTGCATTTTCCTGGATTGCCAAAAAGCCTTTGACACTGCTTCTAACAAGCAATTCCCAGGCAAACTAGAAAAGCAACATGTTATTGTTGTTGTTGTTGTTAAAGATTCGCTGCCTGGAACAAAGTTCCAAGCAGCACGGGCTATGGTGAGCCCGTAGTGAGAAGCAAAAAATACCAGTTTGAACCTATGAAACATCAATGTCCTCCTCACAGTCTACGTTGTACGAGACGGTAAAAAAATCTTTTTTTGGCATGTAAAAAGGATGCAAATATTGAGCAAATTCATGCTTTGTTTAAAGTTACTGGTAAAAAATATTTTACAGCAGAATTTGATTTATGGCTGTAACGAGAGAAGATAATAGGATTTTCATTGACTGCCCATGATGATCACTAGATATTAATGAAAAATATAAATGGATTTTCCAATAGTTTTAAAAATCGGAATGTCCAATAGCAAGCTGACAATTAACATTTTATTTTGTAATGTTTGCATTTGTGGTTTTATAACCATATATGTATGCAAAACCGGTAGCTTAGTATTCTTACACGCGCGCGTGTGTGTGTGTGTGTTTCAGAGCTCAACCCTCCCCCCCCGCAAGCACAACTAGGGGAGTGCGTGTGTGCGTGCAGGCGTAAGGGAGATATTTATATATATAAAATCATTACCGAATTATTCTGGGAGTTGTTAGGTATTTCTCTTAATCGCCAATATTCCATTTTAGTCATAAAGTTGTGTCACCTCCAGGTATAACCACTGTCAATTCTTACATAAAACTTAAGAGACGCAGGATAATTAGTTCTAATTTCCAAATTGGAATAATTTTATCTGCCTTAAAACTGCCTTCTTATTCTTCTATCTCCGTTCTGTCTGTCTGTCTCTCTCTCTCTCTCTCTCTCTCTCGCTCTCTCTCTCTCTCCTCTCTCTCTCTCTCTCTCCTCTACCCTTTGAACACTATTCGCTAAACACACACAAATTTCACCATATTGATTATATCGGAAAGAATTACTGATTAACTTTATTAAATAAGAATTGCTTAAAATGAGCAGGAAAATCTAAACTATCTAATATTGAAAAGATATGTTAGCCAGAGTTGAATTAATCGCTGTCGTAAGGGCGATAATCTGCGGACATATGAGAAGTGGATCGCCTTGCAAGCACTACACATCACGCTCATAAATAATATTTTGACTCGTTCTGACATCTAGTATTAAAATACTCAAAGTGAATCGATATGAACAGATTTCAATCCTCATACATCAAAGCAAATTAGGCAAATCATTAATTTAAAATTTCCACAGAAAATCCTTTTAACATTCTACTTCATTTGGAAACTCCTCCGTAAAGATTCAAAAACATAAATAATTTTTATTTAATTTTCTAGTGAAGAAGGNTTCGTGAATCTGGCCCTCAAGTGATTGGGCAACAGGGAGTTGGAATAACGTAAAATCAAAAACAATTACACTACCGTTCCCTCACAGCCAGCTGTACCATCCCTACGCACCTTCACATTATTTACTACCACAACAAAAAGACGACTGAAAGTCGTACAATAACGTCCTGAACGTCGAGAAACTGAATGCATCACAATCGACTTGAGAATGGTCCAGGACGGACCGAAACGTCGTCGTCCCTTCACCTTCTAGTGTGTGGTCTGGTCAACATTCTTTAGCCACGTTATTGTGACTTATCGCCTGCATCATGATTTCCACCATATTGCGAATTGTATAAATAAATATATATAATGGCCAAGAACGCTTCCCTTACTCTCCCCAACTCGCGACAAATTTCGGAATGGTAATTAGGGTTGTTCGGGCAGTTACCGCGGAGTAGCATAAGTGTTCTGTTGTTTACATTGGCGAAGATTTTGAGACAGAGTGGTCAGTAAGTTGCCGTTTGTTAGAGTGAATGGATCCTCTGTCGTGTATTTATTTTTTTGTGTTTTTTATTCGTTGATCGTAAGTTTTCGTCACCGGAGTTTACGTGTGGGATTACTGTATACGCATCTAACTACGTGTAGGATTAATCTACGAGCTTCCACGTACATGTCGGATTAAACTACTGTACGTTTTGCAACATTCCAGGTACGTGAATGAATAATTTAAAAGCTTTGAAGTACGTGTAGGATTAATCTTCATGCTTCTAGCTATGTGTAGGATTAATTATTTGGCTCCCAGGTACCTCTAAATTATTGAACAAGCATTCAGTTATCTGTTAGCTTCTAGATAGCTTTCTGATAGCCTTCTAAATTCTTCCAGATACGTGTTAAATTAATTAATAAGCTCCCAAAGTATCTCCAGAATTGTTGTATAAGCAATTGGTTATCTGTAGGATTATTACAAGCTTTCAGCTGTGTAGAATTAATATACAAGGACCTAGCAACATTACATCATTTTTCCCTTTTTACAATTTCAGGAATGTATCGCATTAATCTACAAGCTTCCAGGTACGTGAAAGATTAATTTATAAGTTCCCAGGTACTTATAGAATTATTATACAAGGAGTCGGTTGTATTTTGGATAAGCCAGTTGTATCTCGGCTACACCTGTCACTAGAAGGCAGCATCGCGCTCCGAAACAGTTTTTGGATTTCACAAAGTGGAAATCTTTGAGTCCATACGCGTTCTACTAAGGACTGTACGCGGAGGAGTGCGTCTACAGGGGAAGGGATGCGGAGAAATGCGTCGATGCGTCATGCAGAAGGGGAGGGGAGATGCGGTGGAGGGCGTCCATGAATGCGCTACAGGTGGGGGGAGGCATATGGAGAAATGCGGCTATAGATTTTGATCACGATCCCTCTTGCTAAGTCTCTATATTGGTCTTTCAATATCTATTTCTCTATCTCGTGTCTCTTTCATTCTCTATGTCCAACTACGGGCGATGGTTGGCTCATTTTAACGAATATTTGCTACTAGTTGGGCTCATTCTATCATTTTCTCCTCTGTAACATAGAGGAAGCATCGCTTGCAGTTATATCTATACTGTCTAACATCAAAAGGCGCTATTCCGGAAAGATGCGACATGCAGAAGGTTGTTGGAAATAGTTACAATTTGCTCAGTGATGCTAGAGTGCCGGACTCTGCAACAATGTGTTTCGTAATACAGCTTTTGTAGTGTAAACTATGCAACGATGGATTTTGTAATATAGCGTGCAACAGCGGTGGTATTTACGTCACTTTCCTCCGCGCCAATCAGAGGTGCGTCATGCTGCAGTCTTCGTGCAATATTCCGGAGTGTGCAACACTGAACAAATCGAACCCAGCAATGCTGGCTATGCAACACATTCGGCAGTCACTTTTAATTCGTTTTTTTTCCCGTGAGGACTATGGACAAAACTGTGCAGGACGAAATAGGAGGGAAAAAGTGCTGGAAATACAATCATTGTCGCCAGGAAAGAATTACAATAAAGAGTAAGACTTCGTGTAAACTCCCAATTAAATACTTTTCTTTGGGTTTTCAAAATATTGTTCATAGTCGTTTAGGATAAATTAGAGATGTCTAATTACTGGAGATAATGTATTTGAGGTAACGTCGATGAACGTACGCGAGACTAAACAAAGGAGATTCCCTGAGCCTTGAACATGCCTCTAAATTCCGACTGGACTGAACAGAATTTATGTTCCTCAATATCACTTCTCTGAATAGAAAACTAGAGATTCTCATAAATTGCGGCAGAGACTCGTAGGTTAGTGTGGATGACGGAGAGGTTCATTGTGCAAGAGGTCGACAAGGAGGACGAAATATATAGCTGAATTAAGACTTCAATCTTGAAAAGTTTTCTCCCTCTGTCCCTTCAGTTTCCAGCTTTCCCAGTGTACGTCACTGTTAAAGAAATATTCCGGCACTTACGCCATTCCACATTACTAAATGGGATGTCTTCCCCCTTACCCCTTACCCTTGCCTATTGTTTCACATCACTCCAAGGGGGTGGTCTCCCTTCACCTCCCCAGTTGCACATAATTTTTTGACCTCCCCTTACATAAGAACAAGGTAACTGCAGAAGGCCTATTGGCCGATACGAGGCAGCTCCTATCTATAACCACCCAATCCCACTCGTATACATGTCCAACCCGCGCTTGAAACAATCGAGGGACTCCACCTCCACCACGTTACGCGGTAACTGGTTCCACAAATCAACAACCCTATTACCGAACCAGTATTTACCCAAGTCTTTCCTAAATCTAAATTTATTCCCCCCCCCTGTTCCACCTTCCTCACATCACTCTTAGGCCACTCCCCCTTCCCCCATTCCATCCCATCCCCGCAACTCACACACCTTACGACGCCTTCCAAAACCTGAGACTGTAACTCCTCTCTGAGTGACACCTTAATACCAGCCCCGTGTGGCGCCTCACCCTCTCTGTCACTCCCAACAAAACTCCAGTCTCAACTAGTTTAAAGTCAGCTGGAGAGGAAGATGCTGAAGTGGGTGCTCGGTAAGGGTGAGCTAGCAAGCCGGAGACGCTGCACAAGTTCCAATATCCTGTAACTCGCGTTTCCAACCTTTAAATATCATCCATGGTGTTCTAGAGTAGTTCAAAGGTAGTTTTATGAATTTCAGAATACGGAATTTTTCGTGGCTTTTGCTTTATTTCCTGAATGCCACGCCTCCTTAATCAACAGGGGTCTTCGTCCTATGAATATCTTCGCTGCAATGGAGCTAACCAATCAGTCGCTTGGATGCACAGCTGAACGAGATGATTTTCCTATTTTTTCCTTTATTATTTTTTTTTCCTTTTTCCGTAATTTAACTAATAACATTTTTAATTTTTTATCTACTCGGCCAAGTATGTTTAGGTTCGGTTCATATTTAATGTATTTTTACCAGACCTAAACACACACATACACCGGTACCGTCACACAAGCACAAATATACACACTCCGATACAGACACACACACACACACACACACACACTCTGATTCAGCCTCATACGGTACAAACACACACACTCGGATACAGCCACACACACACTCTCTGATTCAGCCTCATACGGTACAAAGACACACACACTCGGATACAGCCAATCACGGCACACGCACACACTCGGATACAGCCAATCACGGCACACGCACACACTCGGATACAGCCAATCACGGTACAAACACACGACCTGCGTTTGTTCCCAATTCTTTCTGCCAATCAACTCTACGTAATACAAAACAATTAACGTGTAGGAGCTCAATGCCAAACCCTGAAGGGCAATGCACAGGTTGCAAGAGTTCTAATATTCAAATCTAATGTTTATTTTGCCATTCTGAATGTTGATCGGTTATCGCTTTAGATTCTGATTGGCTTATACAATTTCAAAGAAAATGCTGATTTTGGTGCATATAGAACTAAATGAGGCTGGGTACTTGAGTATTATTTTATTTGTTTTTCTTAGTATCTATTTATAACATAGATATTTGACAAATAAAAGTTTGAGAACCTTCTTTGGGTACTAGAATTGTTTAAGTTAATAAGGTTTAGCAAATAATTTTAGGACTTTTCAAAAGACTTTTGATTCATGTGGTTGGAAAATGTAATTAAGACGTTTGGAGATGCTTGGTTTATTTCTTAACGACGTCTGCTTGAAAAGTCAGTCTTGTTAAAGCTTTCTCGATCGTTAATAGACGCTTTACTGAATAGCCAAGTTAAGGGGAACCTAGCTAAGACTAGGTTCCATTATTGAAAAGTACTTTGACCGTTGTCTAGAATTAAAAACGTTAAGTTCTAAGACCATTCTGGTGGTTTAACAGCATTTTTGTTATTTTATCTGTTTCTTTAAATGGTGACACAACCCAGGGAGCCTGTCGGCCGAGCGGACAGCACACTTGACTTGTGATCCTGTGGTCCCGGGTTCGATCCCGGGCGCCGGCGAGAAACAATGGGCAGACTTTCTTTCACCCTATGCCCCTGTTACCTAGCAGTAAAATAGGTACCTGGGTGTTAGTCAGTTGTCACGGGCTGCTTCCTGTGGGTGGAGGCCTGGTCGAAGACTGGGCTGCGATGACACTAAACAAAAGCCCCGAAATCATCTCAAGATAACCTCTAGATAACCCCCCAATCGCTATCCACCCAGCCGGTAGCCCCCTTGTGTCTGTGTGCAAATATGCACTTGCCTAATAATGCATATATAACAACGTTGACAGGGCCGAGGTCCTTGTCTTAGCCCGGCCACGCGAATCGTCTTTCGTCTGATGCTATAATTTCCCAGTTTTTGCATCACTCGCCTTTGCCAGTAAAACTGGGAAGAGCTATAGCTTCTGCTATGTCCTCCCTTAACTCTTCCCACTCGCTGAATACTCTAAAGAAGCTGTTCCTGATGTTGTTTTAGATTCAGCTACTCAGAACATAAAATTCCAAGTAGCACGGGCTATGGTGAGCCCGTATGTTCCTGATCTTTATGCAACTCATTTGAGTGTCTGGTTTGCACACAGACACATTCTGTGTCTGTGCAACAAACAATGCATTTCTGCATTCTGTTGCTTTGCAATTCTGTTGTTATTCAACTTAAGGTTATTATTTATAACTAACGATCACCTTCAGTATTTCATATGTTTCATCATGTCTCCTATGAGTCTTGTATCTTCATGTGACATAATACTCGGTTTTCTCAGCTTGCGCTCGTAGGTTACTCTTGTAGGACACTAAGTACTTTCTTGACTTAACTTATCTTGACTTATCTTGACTTATCTTGACTTTCTTGACTTTCTTGACCTAAGACAGCCCAAGACATCTTGACTTGTCTTGGGCTGTCTTAGGTAGCGGCTCGATGCCAGTGCCAGCAGTCTTTAGCAAGCCGTTTTCACGATTGATCAAGCGTCGAAGACGAAATGACTTTAAAAAAATCGTTCGAACTTTCGAACGAGTGAAAAAAACCAAAGAACCAAACCACGTTCGAACTATTGTAACCCATCTGACTTATCAAGGTCTATATTCTGCACGTATAGACACGGCACCTAAATTATTGAGACAGTCTCACTGCACTCAAAATGTACACTTTAGAAAGAGGACGAGAGAGGTATCACATAATCTAGGCATGAAAGATACTGGCAGGTCAGGTTCCTAATATACAACATCAAAATAAACCACAAACTGGGAAAAAAAGAAATGGCAGAAAGTGTAAAATAGACCTAGTGAAAGTAGAGGTGCCATAGGCATAGATAATATCCTGGATACATACGTCCATGGCTCTTAATATCCTCCTAACAAAATATTACCGTGGAAAAAAAGTTAACGTGATCCAAAAAGGAAATATGAAAGTACCTGAGAGGAATTGCTGAACCTGCTGGGTCCCATTCACCTGGGCTGTATGGGTTCGAACCGGCACCCCTCAAATGTGAGGTCGAAGCTCTATCGTTNTGTTCCACTCGTGGCACTTGTTTATGTTGCTTCTGGCACTGGTCTGTGTGGTTGGGGCACTGGCTTGTGTTGCTTCTGGCACTGGTCTGTGTGGTTGGGGCACTGGCTTGTGTTGCTTCTGGCACTGGTCTGTGTGGTTGGGCACTGGCTTGTGTTGCTTCTGGCACTGGTCTGTGTGGTTGGGGCACTGGCTTGTGTTGCTTCTGGCACTGGTCTGTGTGGTTGGGGCACTGGCTTGTGTTGCTTCTGGCACTGGTCTGTGTGGTTGGGGCACTGGCTTGTGTTGCTTCTGGCACTGGTCTGTGTGGTTGGGGCACTGGCTTGTGTTGCTTCTGGCACTGGTCTGTGTGGTTGGGGCACTGGCTTGTGTTGCTTCTGGCACTGGTCTGTGTGGTTGGGGGGCACTGGCTTGTGTTGATTGTGGCACTGGTCTGTGTGGTTGGGGCACTGGCTTGTGTTGCTTCTGGCACTGGTCTGTGTGGTTGGGGGCACTGGCTTGTGTTGCTTCTGGCACTGGTCTGTGTGGTTGCGGGGCACTGGCTTGTGTTGCTTCTGGCACTGGTCTGTGTGGTTGCGGGGCACTGGCTTGTGTTGCTTCTGGCACTGGTCTGTGTGGTTGGGGCACTGGCTTGTGTTGCTTCTGGCACTGGTCTGTGTGGTTGGGGCACTGGCTTGTGTTGCTTCTGGCACTGGTCTGTGTGGTTGGGGGTACTGGCTTGTGTTGCTTTTGGCACTGGTCTGTGTGGTTGGGGCACTGGCTTGTGTTGCTTCTGGCACTGGTCTGTGTGGTTGGGGCACTGGCTTGTGTTGCTTCTGGCACTGGTCTGTGTGGTTGGGGCACTGGCTTGTGTTGCTTCTGGCACTGGTCTGTGTGGTTGGGGCACTGGCTTGTGTTGCTTCTGGCACTGGTCTGTGTGGTTGGGGCACTGGCTTGTGTTGCTTCTGGCACTGGTCTGTGTGGTTGGGGCACTGGCTTGTGTTGCTTCTGGCACTGGTCTGTGTGGTTGGGGCACTGGCTTGTGTTGCTTCTGGCACTGGTCTGTGTGGTTGGGGCACTGGCTTGTGTTGCTTCTGGCACTGGTCTGTGTGGTTGGGGCACTGGCTTGTGTTGCTTCTGGCACTGGTCTGTGTGGTTGGGGCACTGGCTTGTGTTGCTTCTGGCACTGGTCTGTGTGGTTGGGGCACTGGCTTGTGTTGCTTCTGGCAATGGTCTGTGTGGTTGGGGCACTGGCTTGTGTTGCTTCTGGCACTGGTCTGTGTGGTTGGGGCACTGGCTTGTGTTGCTTCTGGCACTGGTCTGTGTGGTTGGGGCACTGGCTTGTGTTGCTTCTGGCACTGGTCTGTGTGGTTGGGGCACTGGCTTGTGTTGCTTCTGGCACTGGTCTGTGTGGTTGGGGCACTGGCTTGTGTTGCTTCTGGCACTGGTCTGTGTGGTTGGGGCACTGGCTTGTGTTGCTTCTGGCACTGGTCTGTGTGGTTGGGGCACTGGCTTGTGTTGCTTCTGGCACTGGTCTGTGTGGTTGGGGCACTGGCTTGTGTTGCTTCTGGCACTGGTCTGTGTGGTTGGGGCACTGGCTTGTGTTGCTTCTGGCACTGGTCTGTGTGGTTGGGGCACTGGCTTGTGTTGCTTCTGGCACTGGTCTGTGTGATTGTGGCACTGGTTTGTGTTGCTTGTGGCAGTGAGAGCTACTGTCTCCATGACTACCAGAAGGTATTTGTCCACATGCTGAAGTTCATCTACTGTTCCCCGTCCACATGGCCAACAGCAGCTGTAGTCAGCATGGGCCAACAGCAGCTATAGTCAGCATGGCCAACAGCAGCTGTAGTCAGCATGGGCCAACAGCAACCAGAGTGAGCATGGGCCAACAATGTTTCAGGTCTGGGAGGGGATATTCCTCTCACTTCGCAACACCACTAATCCATTTGCTGGTGGTAATTGTGTGAGAGATTAGGGAGGTTGACACCGTGTGTCCATCCCCCCATCCCCCTGTCCTCATCTCACTCCTCCCTAACCCCCCCCTTTACCTCACTCCTCCCTACAATTACAACTATCACCCTTCTTCGCTAACAGTTACCTCACCTCACTTCTTTCTACCTTACCTCTTCCCTCAATGACACCTTACCTGACCATACTCCTAACTCACACTCTCACTGGCTCATGTTTCATATCAGTCTTACAGCCTTAGAGGAGAGAAAGAATAGAGGGAGACATAATCACTATATACAAGATATTGAGAGGAATAGACAAGGTGTATATGGATAGCCTTCTTATCCTGCAAAATACAACAGGTGGATGATTGATGACAGCTGGAAATGTAATTTAGTCTTAGCAATACAGTATGTATGTGTGTGTATTTACTGGTAGTCTCTTCAGAATCGAACCAATTGGGCTTTTGGCCCAATTAGGCCAAAAGCCCATTTGGGCCAATTAGGTTCGGCAACTTCAGTCACTTGCCGAACTGACTTCCGTCCACAATTTCACACACAGCTACGAGACAGAAAGTGTACTTCAATTGATATAAAAGGCCCACAGGTACTAAAACAGTAGAAGGCGGGGAATAATAAGCCAAATCGTACCATGTTGTCACTAATAGGGAAGAACTGAGAGGTAAGGCTTTATAATATAATTAAAACTTGGTAATTAAAACTTGGTAATGTTATTGTTTTCCCATATTTAATAATTATTTAATGCGCACTAATATATTGAAAGTTACTCAGCGTTTCAGGAACAATCTTTTGTTTGCTTCAGAAGTTTAGAACGTCAGTGGACAGGAAAATTACGAGAGTTCAAATTCCTAGGCGGATAACAGATGAAGTGTTGTTGACAACTTTGTGGACACGACGTTGTGATGTGGTGTCCTCAGACAACCAGGTGTCCAAGTCCGGTCATATGGTAACCTCTTACGTACATGTGTCCAGGTCTGGTCATATGGTAACCTCTTACGTACATGTGTCCAGGTCCGGTCATATGGTAACCTTTTACGTACATGAGTCCAGGTCCGGTCATATGGCAACCTCTTACGTACATGAGTCCAGGTCCGGTCATATGGCAACCTCTTACGTACTTGTGTTCAAGTCCGGTCATATGGCAACCTCTTACGTACATGAGTCCAGGTCCGGTCATATGGCAACCTCTTACTTTCAGGTGTCCTTGTATGACCGATCAGGTCGAGAACTCCTAATTCCACCGAACTAATGACCATTAGTCCAATGGGTTCGCTGGTTAATCACTGAAAATTATACGCTTGTTAAAGCGTGAGAAACACTTGTGCTAGCAACCGCCTTAAATGTCCCCCCTCTCTCGTGAACTTGTATAATTTTGATGTGGTCCTCCCTCACACGGCCTGCAGGTTCATGCACATGTCTCGCTCAGGTAGCGAAGTTGCATGCTTGTGCCTCTGTCGTACAAGTTGTGAACCAGGATTTGTACACGTGTTCCTCAGAGGTCGTCAATCAGTGTTCATGTGCATGTCTTGCACAAGTCGTCAATCAGTTTTCATGCCTGTGTTTCGCCAGGGTAGTGAGCCAGTACTCATGTCTGGAACAGGTAGTGAGGCAGTGCTCATGACTCGAACAGGCAGTGAGGCAGTACTCATGTCTCGAACAGGCAGTGAGGCAGTACTCATGTCTCTCTACAAATAGTGAGGCAGTATTGATCCATATGTCTCGCACGAGTACTGAAGCAGCTTCACAAAGGCTTCTTTCAGTAGGTTCATGAATGCCTTTCTGAATCTCGTCAGCTTCACATACGCACCTGTGTTTCCTTGTAGTGGCATCCAGCTTCTGATGTTTAATCTGTCCCCCTTCATACTGCTACTCGGCTTCACTATATATGCCCTTCACACCACTTTTCAGCTGCACTATATATGCTCTACCTACTGCATTATGCACCTGCAAGCTATTTATGAAAAAAATACCAATTGCAAATTTTTGCATAATTGAGTATTTTGATTACTGATCTCATTATAACCAATTCGCTGTAGAACTAAGTGACTTTGGAATGATTATTTCTAAATAAATTGTTTATTTTGATATTAGGGTTTTCGTGATAATAGTTTTATAAATGCATGAATTATTAATTGATTCAGCATTGACGGTTATGTGTTTGTATTGTCATTTACGACTGAATGTATTTATTTGTCATTAAATTAGTATACGCCGGAATGATAGTGAACTGTGTGCTTCATACGCCATTGGTACGATAACGTTATACTAATGGTGACTGTTGATAGCTCACAGTAGTTAAGAGAGAAATGAAGTGAACGAGGTTTGACTGCTGATAGGCTGATTAAACCAATGAAGCGAGGTGATAGACAGTGGAAATCAACAGGAATGGAAATGAAGACGCATAGATGAATAGGGTGCATAAGAGATAAACATAAGAACATAAGAATGAAGGTAAGAACATAAGAATGAAGGTAAGAACATAAGAATGAAGGTAAGAACATAAGAATAAAGGTAACTGCAGAAGTTCTACTGGCCCATACGTGGCAACTGTTATTTATATCCACTCAATCTCATTCATATAAGAACATAAGAAAATGTGAATGCAGAAAACTGCAGAAGGCTTATTGACCCACACGAGGCAGCTCCTATTTATACCTACCAAATCTCATTGATATATATATATATATATATATATATATATATATATATATATATATATATATATATATATATATATATATATATATATATATGTTTAAGAATGTTCTGAGCACTTTTGAGTATTGTGTGATAATACAATTACTAACGGTAGTCATTTGTAAGGGCTGCACGATGGACTGATGCATAATGATCATATCATTTCAGTGGAGTGTGGGAATTGGGTGCCTAATTTGCATCCCATGTTACTGTGGCTCTCTCTCTGCATAGTAGTTGATACTCGATAAGTGACGGCATTGGTAATAGGGAGAAAGGTATATAAATAGGGTATTGAGTCTCGGGAAGGAAATGTCAATAAAAGCAATTAGGAATCAGTGTTATCTAAGGAAATCAATATTGATCTTATTCAAAATGAAATCTTTGAGAAGAATCCCCTGTCAGACAAAAGAGAGCTAATGTCAGATAGAAAGATAGACGAGCCTTTGATACAGAGATAATTAAGAAGATTACCTGGTCGATGCAGATGAAATAGAAAAGTTGAAAATTTCATCTAAAAAAAGAGATGAAATGTAACACGTTTTAGGGTGATGTTAAGAAATATACACAAATTCTTTCCTGCAATTCTCTCATTCTCATCCTCTCTCTCTCTGTCTCTCTGTCCCTGTCTCTCTGTCCCTGTCTCTCTGTCCCTGTCTCTCTGTCCCTGGCTCTCTCTCTCTCTCCTAAAAAAAAAAGCATAGCAACATAATTACACGAAGTCACCCATATTTATCTCTAGTCAAAACACAAGTACACTCTACTCAGAAGAACCGTGTGAGTTATTACAGCATGGGACAGCCCTCTCCCCCATTCCCCACCTGTCCTCATCCACACTCCCTCCTCCCTACCCTTGCCCTGAACACCCTCTACTCTCGTTAGGTTGGCCAATTACGTCCCTCGCCCTCTTATTAGTTGCTAATCAGGTGTCGTCAGGTAAATGGAGCGAGGTCAAAGTGCCCTTGAGAGTTTGTGAAGGCTGTGTGATGTAGAGGAGAATGGCACTTTTTCTCGGTGTTGTGGGGAGAAATAGAGGTTGTGTGGGGAGAAATGTAGGTTGTGTGGGGAGATGTACATGTTGTTTATTCTTCAAGGAATAGTTCAGGTTGTGGGGGTGTGAGGAGTTATGGGAAGTGGAAGATACTGTAGGGTTGAAAAAGTGTGCTGGGTGTGGATTTTAGAGTTAAGTAATTGTGGGGTGTGGAAGATACTTCCGATTGAATTAAGGGACTTGAAATGATTGTGAGGTAAGGATTGGAGCAGCAATAATTGTGGATATGAAGGAGAATTAAAATGATTGTTAAGGAATGGAAGTGAGCCGAAGTGATTGGGGGATTGAAAGGAAGTTTGAATGCAAATGGTATATGAGGATGATATTAGAGTTCGTGGGAGGCTTTCGTTTAAATAGTAGGAATGTAAGGTGTTGAATTCGCATGTGGATGAACAGGTTGTATTTTAGAAAGTTAATGGAGCTGTACATTAAGAAGGGGGACTTGAATGAGTCATTTAAAAGAGTAATTGTATTTAATGACCCAAGCAAGGCTGCGACCTAGAGGCCGTTGGAAAACAAATACTCTGATCTGGATTGAGGCGTACTTAAGTGCGTATATATATGTATTCACTGGTGGCGAAATTACATAATTAGACCACCAGCCCGCACATATGATAACAAACGACGGTAACGACGTTTCACTTTGTCCAAATACCTTTAATAATAGGATAGAGTGGTAGAGTTGATAAAACAAAAGGAAACGCCAGATGAAAGGAAGACAAGAAGGAAGAAGAAGATAAAAGTTGTATCATAAGAAGTTAAGAAAAGCAATCCAGCCTTCACCATTGCCACTATAATCATGCTATACACGATAAGGGTCCAGGACGGAGGGAAACATCGCCTCTCTTCTTCATTTTCAGGCGTGTGGGTTATGGGACTAATTTTCAGACACAGTTTCATGACTTATTATACTCATATATTTTAGGGTAATTATAGGTTGACAGGTAAGTTCTCGGTTTTCTGTCTTCCCTATAATCATTGTCATTAGTGTGTGTGTGTGTGTGTGTGTGTGTGTGTGTGTGTGTGTGTGTGTGTGTGTGTGTGTGTGTGTGTGTGTGTGTGTGTGTGTGTGTGTGTATGTGTGTGTGTGTGCTCACTTATATGTACGTGCAGGGGAGAGCTCGGCTCTCAGCCCCACCTTCCCAAAACATCTTAATTCACACTGCATTTACTCAGTTCGTTAAATTACTTTAAAGAATGCCACTGAGATTAACATACGGAAAAAGACACTTGCACGACTACTGATTCATCGTAGCGTCTCCTACACGAGCACTGATTCATCACAAAGTCTCCTACGCCAGCACTGACTCATCACACAGTCCCCCACACCAGCACTAACTCATCACACCTTCCCCTACACAAGTACTAACATATCACAGAGTCCTTGTTACCTATAAGTGAATGAAAAACAGTTTACTCTAAATCTGCTTCATAATTTTTACTCAAAATACATTTGTCTGTGTTCAAGACATTTTATATTGCATGAAGTGGCATTCAAAATTGCAAATGTTACTCCACCCTTAAACTGGTCCACAAGAATTGAATTTATTTATATTTTACTCCAACAGGACAATTTTAATTTAATTTGATGAAATTAGATAATTCTTCCACTGTAAATGCACTCTATTTGTACCTGGGGCGGCAAGTATACTAATTATTTAATGGAATACAAAATTATTTCCAAGTAAGCTTTTCTGGAGAAGTTTAATTATAAATCATTTATCGAAAGTTTGGTTCAGGTTCCAACGTACTAATACGTACCTCGTTTACTTTTTACGAGATCGACCATTCAGTAAAAAAACGCAGAATATTAATTAAACGCAATAATGATGTTTTTTTGGGCATCAGTTTCAATAGGTCAGGTTTGTTGTTTGCGTTCGTAGGAAAATATTGAGGGGCATAATGCTCAAGCCTATAAGACAAGGGCATAGTGTTCTCATGTGATGGTCGAGGGAGTCACCAGGTTCATTGCCCCCTGATGCTGTAGGCTACACTGAAGTCCCCCTTGATGCTGTAGGCTACATTGAAGTCCCCCCTGATGCTGTAGGCTACACTGAAGTCCCCCCTGATGCTGGAGGCCACACTGAAATCCCCCTTGATGCTGGAGGCCACACTGAAGTGCTCCTTGATGCTGGAGGCCACACTGAAGTGCTTCTTGATGCTGGAGGCCATACTGAAGTCCCCCTGATGCTGTAGGCCACACTGGACTCCCCCTTGATGCTGGAGGCCAAACTGGAGTGCCCAGTAGGGAGTGGGTACGCAAGCCCCTCATCCATCAACAGGGGGCAGAGTGTGTGTAATTACATCAGGGACCTATGCCACCCCCACTCCCACCTCCCTCGTATAACCCTCTCTTCGTGCTAAGGTTATTAATGATAAGAGCACAACACAGGGAAGATGGGCAGTGAGGACAGCACTTCGCAGGGGAGAGACGAAAGCAATGGAGAGAGAGAGAGAGAGAGGAGAGAGAGAGAGAGAGAGAGAGAGAGAGAGAGAGAGAGAGAGAGAGAGAGAGAGAGAGAGAGAGAGAGAGAGAGAGAGAGAGACAGAGGAAGGAGGTGGGGTTGAGAAGATGGGAGGAAGTGGGCAGGAAATAGGATAGGGCAAGTTTGCCCCGATTAGGGGAAGAAATGTGGACACCGATGAGAGGAGGTAGGTCGTTACCTAAGAGATCTTCTGTTCTGTAATGACAGGAGACGGTAATCGAGGCTCTGTAATGAGAGCAGATGGTTGGACAAGCTCCGTAAAGGTTAGAAGCCGTGGTCTAGGCTCTGTAGCGACAGGAGACCGGGTGTCAGACTGTGTAAGGATATATGAGACTATGATGCAAGCACTTCCAGGCTGGAGACAATTTAGAAGGCTTTGTAACGACAAGAGATCGTGAGCTGTATACGGACAGGAGGAGACAAGTGCTCTAGTCTTTCTTCCCATCTAGGAGAGACCTTAATTCCTGGAAGACAGAAAAGTATAGATTATTTCCTCTTTGGTGATCCTAACTGGGCATTGAAACTAACCCATGATCCTGTTATCGAGATTAAATCATACGACACAGTCACGCTTGTTATCAAACGTACAAATATAGACATATATTCTCGCATAATGAAAATAAGTAATTTCTTCACCTTTCCAG
>WNGS01145354.1:2433984-2448142 GCA_020271785.1 Procambarus virginalis
GGGTGTAAGTTTAACTCAATTACGATGGACTTCTAACACTCACACACACACACACAGACACACACACACACACACACACACACACACACACACACACACACAACACACACACACACACAACACACACACACACACACACACACACACACACACACACACATATATATATATATGTGTGTGTGTGTATATATAATATATATATATATATATATATTATATATATATATATATATATATATATATATATATATATATTTCTTTTAACAAGTCATACGCAGACCTTTGTAAGACTATTAATATCAAGAATACTTCAGTTTCTCTGCTTCGGAAGGAGTGTATATATATATTTATATGTTTTATACACTACACAATTAAATTAATACATGACCACTGACATTCTTTACGATACTGCGGGAAGATGTGACTTTGGGATCAGTGAAGCGACTCCAAGGGCTACCGTCTTGCAAGATCATCACTTGCAATAGCTGTTAATTTCCGGCCTACTGAGCCGTCTACCTTATTGCCTCCCTTCCTGCCTGCCTTCCTGCCTGCCTCGCTGTTTGCCTTATAGCTGCCTGCCTCGACGCCTTTCCTCACCGACTGCCTCCCTCAATGCTATTACGTGACGGCCTAAGACTCTTCGTGAAGTATTAGTAGTTGGTAAAGGAGAAAGCACCCTTTCACACGATTATCTCTGTGGCTCTTACTTCCTCTTCCTTACACTTTCTCTCTTTCCGTCGTCATCAAAATCTCTCTTATTATACTTCCCTTCTATCTTTGGCTCTCCTTTTATTATCCCCATCTCCCTTTCTCATTGTCACTTCTTTTTCCCTACCTGCTTCTCTCTCCTCTCTTCCTCTCTCTCTCTCTCTCTCACTCCTCTCTCTCTCTCTCTCTCTCTCTCTCTCTCTCTCCTCTCTCTCTCTCTCTCTCTCTCTCTCTGGAACATCAGATTTTGGATTCAACTCTTTCAAGACGCCAGTTTTCTTCTCGTTTCTAACTCCCATGGAAAGGTAACCCACTTTTCATCTCAATCAGAACGTGTTTTATATCCAGGAATGTCTCTTGGAGTCGATTGCCAAACCATGGCTTGTCTATAGACTGAAATTGGTGAAGGGAATCATGTACAGGGCGAGTAAGTGATGTCAATAAGCAGACATCCAGTAGGTTGACCAGACCACACACTAGAAGGTGAAGGGACGACGACGTTTCGGCTCGTCCTGGACCATTCTCAAGTCGATTGTATTCGGTCCGTCCTGGACCATTCTCACAATCGACTTGAGAATGGTCCGGACGGACCGAAACGTCGTCGTCCCTTCACCTTCTAGTGTGTGGTCTGGTCAACTTACTTTAGTCACGTTATTGTGTCTCATCGCCTGCAGACATCCAGTATGTCTGCTAATTTGGAATTAATAAATGATCTACAGCCACCAACGAGAGCCTCGGCTCAAACGTAAATTCTCTCTGGGGTAGTTGGCGAGCCCTTCACTGCCTATTTGATGAGAACTAGTCCATGTTTTTACATCTATCAACGTGCCACAGTGATTGACTTCTTCTTTCCTAACTTGCTGAGTCGTTCTCTTGTTTGCATCGCTTTATTTTCCGCTCTTACCCGTTATATTTCCTAGTTTATCTGTAGACTAACTGAAAGCAGTATGTCTGCCACTGTAATTATTCGAGTTTAAAATTTTGGTCTTATGCAACAAATTAATTATAATATGCTTTTCCTGGATGCAATACATGGGTTTATCTCTGACATTTAGAGAATAATTGTTTTTAATATATTATTATCTCGTGTATAAAGCTAAATAATAGGGAGATTGAAAACATGAAAGTAATGGTTAATTCATTGCCCATTAATTCTTATGTGACCTTAAGTCTGACTCACTAATGCCTCGTTCACTGTTGTTCAGGAGAAACCATTCGTCAGTCTCAAAAATGTAAGTTATCTTATTGTTCCATTCGCCATTCAAGGTTGGCTGAACAGATCTTCCATTTAGCTTACACCCTGATGCTCTTCCCAGACATGAATGCATTCACCCGCTTACACTGAAATAACAATATTCACTGATGTTTTGGTGTTAGAGAGACTATGACTGAGTACAAGAACACATTGTGTCGTTATAGTGTTTCTGTATAATTATATAAGTGATTTCTATAGTTTCTACCTGTGTGAGTGCTTGCTCGGGGCCTGTACAACTGTCATTCAAGTTATGAGCACCTTCACTCACTGCCTCGTGTGGGAAAAACTATTTACAAAACAGATAATTCAAATGGTAAATATGAAATCAATAAAGTTTCCCATTACCATGTTATTACTTTCAATCAACGTTTACCTCTCAATTTCTCTTGTCTTTCCTTAAAGAAGAAAAACCTTCTTCTTCGGACATCGATCATAACTAAATTAATTCCGATGGAGACGCTCCATCACTCGTTTCGGTGATATTGTTGACAGATGGTTACAGTCAAACAGTTTCCAAATCAGTGACTTATATAGTGAAGTCACAAATCAGTGACTTCTATATATGAAGTCAAATGTAATAGTAAAATATAGAAGTAAAAAACGAAGGGACGTAGAAAAGGAATTAAACATCACCATTGACCCCAATGCAACAACACCTTAATTGGATTTACAGGCTAAAAGTTCGTGTAAAGTCAAAGGGGAAAGAGTGAATGTGTGCTGTGCCAGAGGGAAGTGCAACTGCTCAATTAATTATTCAATGATCCTCCTGTTCCCCTGTTCAGTTTCCCCTGGAACACGAGGGTATTTAAGATTTCCATCTGCAACAAAAATTGCTGAACCTGATCTCGTTAAAGTACGCCGCATTTGACGTATTCTGTACCTAAGGGCAATGACTGAAGGAACACGACAATGGCACCAGCTCACGAAATTTACATAATGTCACGTTTTATATTCGTGGGTCCCTGGTTCGGCAAGGTTTACCAAATTCAATTCTGGTAAAGTGGACTTTCCGGTGAAAAATTAAATTGACCTTTTCAGAATTCATCGAAACAATAATTATCATTAAATCTGAGCTTGATTAAATGAACGTAAGTTAAATCCTGGCTATAAGAACGGGCAGGATAAGTATTAGTTGTTCTCAGCTGGCAGTACATGCAGGGAATGAGCATGGCTTATTGAATTCAAGCTCATGAATGTGCAAGGATTTCTTCTTCTCAATTTTTATTCGACTCGTCACACAGGTTTCAGTGTCAATTGGACTCACATATCTGAACATGAAGCCGTGAATGGAGTTTGCCTAAGTCACTATTCCTTCTTCGTGCAGATGTGTGGCCGGTGTGTGGCAGGTGTGTGGCAGGTGTGTGGCAGTTGTTGATGATGAACGTGTGACTGGTGAGGGGCGGAGAGGATAGTCTGGATAGAATTCCTCTATGGCGACGAAGAAGCATCGTTTATTAGTAATATTACGTGAACAAAGGCTGTGTGGCCTTCATTATCCCAGGAGGCAAATGGCTCAGTGGCTTCGTTACTACTGGAAAAAAATAAAGGCTCAGTAGCCTTCGCTACTGTTGGAAAAAAAATATGTTCAAAATAACATATTCAATAGATTCATTTTCATCGTCAGTGTCTGCACAAAAAAAGTGACCAGTATCAAAGTACTTTGCAAGTTGAATTATTCACCATTTTAAAAACAAATGTATATTCATTTATGTACATGTGTATATATGTATATGTACACATATTCATTCCGATACATGTGCTTTTCCACATGTTTGTGCTCGTGTTATGGGTTAGCCAATTGCAGGAATACTGTATATATCTAGCACCAGATCAAAAATATATATGACTGGAAAGGTGAAGAAATTACTTATTTTCATTATGCGAGAATATATGTCTATATTTGTACGTTTGATAACAAGCGTGACTGTGTCGTATGATTTAATCTCGATAACAGGATCAATGGGTTAGTTTCAATGCCCAGTTAGGATCACCAAAGAGGAAATAATCTATACTTTCTGTCTTCCAGGAATTAAGGTCGTCTCCTAAGATGGGAAGAAAGACTAGAGCACTTGTCTCCTCCTATCTGTATACAGCTCACGATCTCTTGTCGTTACAAAGCCTTCTAAATTTGTCTCCAGCCTGGAAGTGCTTGCATCATAGTCTTATATATCCTTACACACCTGACACCCGGTCTCCTGTCGCTACAGAGCCTAGACCACGGCTTCTAACCTTTACGGAGCTTGTCCAACCATCTGCTCTCATTACAGAGCCTCGATTACCGTCTCCTGTCATTACAGAACAGAAGATCTCTTAGGTAACGACCTACCTCCTCTCATCGGTGTCCACATTTCTTCCCCTAATCGGGGCAAACTTGCCTATCCTATTTCCTGCCCACTTCCTCCCATCTTCTCAACCCCACTCCTCTCTCTCTCTCTCTCTCTCTCTCTCTCTCTCTCTCTCTCTCTCTCTCTCTCTCTCTCTCTCTCTCTCTCTCTCTCTCTCTCTCTCTCTCTCTCTCTCCATTGCTTTCGTCTCTCCCCCGCGAGTGCTGTCCTCACTGCCCATCTTCCCTGTGTTGTGCCCTTATCATTAATAACCTTAGCACGAAGAGAGGGTTATACGAGGGAGGTGGGAGTGGGGGTGGCATAGGTCCCTGATGTAATTACACACACTCTGCCCCCTGTTGATGGATGAAGGGGCTTGCGTACCCACTCCCTACTGGGCACTCCAGTTTGGCCTCCAGCATCAAGGGGGAGTCCAGTGTGGCCTACAGCATCAGGGGGGACTTCAGTATGGCCTCCAGCATCAAGGAGCACTTCAGTGTGGCCTCCAGCATCAAGGGGGATTTCAGTGTGGCCTCCAGCATCAGGGGGGACTTCAGTGTAGCCTACAGCATCAGGGGGGACTTCAATGTAGCCTACAGCATCAAGGGGGACTTCAGTGTAGCCTACAGCATCAGGGGGCAATGAACCTGGTGACTCCCTCGACCATCACATGAGAACACTACCTCCTTGTCTTATAGGCTTGAGCATTATGCCCCTAAATATTTTCCTACGAACGCAAACAACAAACCTGACCTATTGAAACTGATGCCCAAAAAACATCATTATTGCGTTTAATTAATATTCCGCGTTTTTTTACTGAATGGTCGATCTCGTAAAAAGTAAACGAGGTACGTATTAGTACGTTGGAACCTGAACCAAACTTTCGATAAATGATTTATAATTAAACTTCTCCAGAAAAGCTTACTTGGAAATAATTTTGTATTCCATTAAATAATTAGTATACTTGCCGCCCCAGGTACAAATAGAGTGCATTTACAGTGGAAGAATTATCTAATTTCATCAAATTAAATTAAAATTGTCCTGTTGGAGTAAAATATAAATAAATTCAATTCTTGTGGACCAGTTTAAGGGTGGAGTAACATTTGCAATTTTGAATGCCACTTCATGCAATATAAAAAGTCTTGAACACAGACAAATGTATTTTGAGTAAAAATTATGAAGCAGATTTAGAGTAAACTGTTTTTCATTCACTTATAGGTAACAAGGACTCTGTGATATGTTAGTACTTGTGTAGGGGAAGGTGTGATGAGTTAGTGCTGGTGTAGGAGACTTTGTGATGAATCAGTGCTCGTGTAGGAGACGCTACGATGAATCAGTAGTCGTGCAAGTGTCTTTTTCCGTATGTTAATCTCAGTGGCATTCTTTAAAGTAATTTAACGAACTGGGTGAATGCAGTGTGAATTAAGATGTTTTGGGAAGGTGGGGCTGAGAGCCGAGCTCTCCCCTGCACGTACATATAAGTGAGCACACACACACACACACACACACACACACACACACACACACACACACACTAATGACACTGATTATAGGGAAGACAGAAAACCGAGAACTTACCTGTCAACCTGTAATTACCCTAAAATATATGAGTATAATAAGTCATGAAACTGTGTCTGAAAATTAGTCCCATAACCCACACGCCTGAAAATGAAGAAGAGATGCGATGTTTCCTTCCGTCCTGGACCCTTATCGTGTATAGCATGATTATAGTGGCAATGGTGAAGGCTGGATTTCTTTTCTTAACTTCTTATGTTACAACTTTTATCTTCTTTTTCCTTCTTGTCTTCCTTTCATCTGGCGTTTTCTTTTGTTTTATCAACTCTACCACTCTATCATATTATTAAGGGTATTTGGACAAAGTGAAACGTCGTTACCGTCGTTTGTTATCATATGTGCGGGCTGGTGGTCTAATTATGTAATTTCGCCACCAGTGAATACATATATATACGCACTTAAGAACGCCTCAATCCAGATCAGAGTATTTGTTTACCAACGGCCTCTAGGTCGCAGCCTTGCTTGGGTCATTAAATATAATTACTCTTTTAAATGACTCATTCAAGTCCCCCTTCTTAATGTACAGCTCCATTAACTTTCTAAACTACAACCTGTTCATCCACATGCGAATTCAACACCTTACATTCCTACTATTTAAACGAAAGCCTCCCACGAACTATAATATCATCCTCATATACCATTTGCATTCAAACTTCCTTTCAATCCCCCAATCACTTCGGCTCACTTCCATTCCCTAACAATCACTTTAATTCTCCTTCATATCCACAATTATTGCTGCTCCAATCCTTACCTCACAATCATTTCAAGTCCCTTAATTCAATCGGAAGTATCTTCCACACCCCACAATTACTTAACTCTAAAATCCACACCCAGCACACTTTTTCAACCCTACAGTATCTTCCACTTCCCATAACTCCTCACACCCCCACAACCTGTAACTATTCCTTTAAAGAATAAACAACATGTACATCTCCCCACACAACCTATATTTCTCCCCACAACACCGAGAAAAAGTGCCATTCTCCTCTACATCACACAGCCTTCACAAACTCTCAAGGGCACTTTGACCTCGCTCCATTTACCTGACGACACCTGATTAGCAACTAATAAGAGGGCGAGGGACGTAATTGGCCAACCTAACGAGAGTAGAGGGTGTTCAGGGTAAGGGTAGGGAGGAGGATAAGGAGTGTGGATGAGGATAGGTGGGGAATGGGGGAGAGGGCTGTCCCATGCTGTAATAACTCACACGGTTCTTCTGAGTAGAGTGTACTTGTGTTTTGAATAGAGATAAATATGGGTGACTTCGTGTAATTATGTTGCTATGCTTCTTTTTTTTAGGGAAGAGAGAGAGAGAGACAGGGACAGAGAGACAGGGACAGAGAGACAGAGAGAGAGAGGATGAGAATGAGAGAATTGCAGGAAAGAATTTGTGTATATTTTTTAACATCACCCTAAAACGTGTTACATTTCATCTCGTTTTTTAGATGAAATTTTCAACTTTTCTATTTCATCTGCATCGACCAGGTAATCTTCTTAATTATCTCTGTATCAAAGGCTCGTCTATCTTTCTATCTGACATTAGCTCTCTTTTGTCTGACAGGGGATTCTTCTCAAAGATTTCATTTTGAATAAGATCAATATTGATTTCCTTAGATAACACTGATTCCTAATTCCCTTTATTGACATTTCCTTCCCGAGACTCAATACCCTATTTATACACCTTTCTCCCTATTACCAATGCCGTCACTTATCGAGTATCAACTACTATGCAGAGAGAGAGCCACAGTAACATGGGATGCAAATTAGGCACCCAATTCCCACACTCCACTCAAATGATATGATCATTATGTTTCAGTCCATCGTACATCCCTTACAAATGACTACCGTTAGTAATTGTATTATCACACAATACTCAAAAGTGCTCAGAGCATTCTTAAACATATATATATATCAATGAGATTTGGTGGGTATAAATAGGAGCTGCCTCGTGTGGGTCAATAAGCCTTCTGCAGTTTTCTGCATTCACATTTTCTTATGTTCTTATATGAATGAGATTGAGTGGATATAAATAACAGTTGCCACGTATGGGCCAGTAGAACTTCTGCAGTTACCTTTATTCTTATGTTCTTACCTTCATTCTTATGTCCTTACCTTCATTCTTATGTTCTTATATTCATCTCTTATACACCCTATTCATCTATGGGTCTTCATTTCCATCCCTGTTGATTTCCACTGTCTATCACCTCGCTTCAATGGTTTAATCAGCCTATCAGCAGTCAAACCTCGTTCACTTCATTTCTCTCTTAACTACTGTGAGCTATCAACAGTCACCATTAGGATAACGTTATCGTACCAATGGCGTATGAAACACACAATTCACTATCATTCCGGCGTATACTAATTTAATGACAAATAAATACATTCAGTCGTAAATGACAATGCAAACACATAACCGTCAATGCTGAATCAATTAATAATTCATGCATTTATAAAATTATTATCATGAAAACCCTAATATCAAAATAAACAATTTATTCAGAAATAATCATTCCAATGTCACTTAGTTCTACAGCGAATTGGTTATAATGAGATCAGTAATCAAAATACTCAATTATGCAAAATTTGCAATTGGTATTTTTTTCATAAATAGCTTGCAGGTGCATAATGCAGTAGGAAAAGCATGTATAGTGCAGCTGAAAAGTGGTGTGAAGGGCATATATAGTGAAGCTGAGTAGCAGTATGAAGGGGGACAGATTAAACATCAGAAGCTGGATGCCACTACAAGGAAACACAGGTGCGTATGTGAAGCTGACGAGAATCAGAAAGGCATTCATGAACCTACTGAAAGAAGCCTTTGTGAAGCTGCTTCATTACTCGTGCGAGACATATGCATCAATACTGCTTCACTACCTGTTCGAGACATGAGTACTGCCTCACTACCGGTTCCAGACATGAGTACTGCCTCACTACCGGTTCGAGACATGATTACTGCCTCACTACCTGTTCCAGACATGAGTACTGCCTCACTACCGGTTCGAGACATGAGTACTGCCTCACTACCGGTTCCAGACATGAGTACTGCCTCACTACCGGTTCGAGACATGAGTACTGCCTCACTACCGTGGCGAAACACAGGCATGAAAAGTGATTGACGACCTCTGAGGAACACGTACACAAATCCTGGTTCACAACTTGTACGACAGAGGCACAAGCATGCAACTTCGCTACCTGAGCGAGACATGTGCATGAACCTGCAGGCCGTGTGAGGGGGACCACATCAAAATTATACAAGTTCACGAGAGAGGGGGACATTTAAGGCGGTTGCCAGCACAAGTGTTTCTCACGCTTTAACAAGCGTATAATTTTCAGTGATTAACCAGCGAACCCATTGGACTAATGGTCATTAGTTCGGTGGAATTAGGAGTTCTCGACCTGATCGGTCATACTAGGACACCTGAAAGTAAGAGGTTGCCATATGACCGGACCTGGACTCATGTACGTAAGAGGTTGCCATATGACCGGACTTGAACACAAGTACGTAAGAGGTTGCCATATGACCGGACCTGGACTCATGTACGTAAGAGGTTGCCATATGACCGGACCTGGACTCATGTACGTAAAAGGTTACCATATGACCGGACCTGGACACATGTACGTAAGAGGTTACCATATGACCGGACCTGGACACATGTACGTAAGAGGTTACCATATGACCGGACCTGGACACCTGGTTGTCTGAGGACACCACATCACAACGTCGTGTCCACAAAGTTGTCAACAACACTTCATCTGTTATCCGCCTAGGAATTTGAACTCTCGTAATTTTCCTGTCCACTTACGTTCTAAACTTCTGAAGCAAACAAAAGTTTGTTCCTGAAACGCTGAGTAACTTTCAATATATTAGTGCGCATTAAATAATTATTAAATATGGGAAAACAATAACATTACCAAGTTTTAATTACCAAGTTTTAATTATATTATAAAGCCTTACCTCTCAGTTCTTCCCTATTAGTGACAACATGGTACGATTTGGCTTATTATTCCCCGCCTTCTACTGTTTTAGTACCTGTGGGCCTTTTATATCAATTGAAGTACACTTCTGTCTCGTAGCTGTGTGTGAAATTGTGGACGGAAGTCAGTTCGGCAAGTGACTGAAGTTGCCGAACCTAATTGGCCCAAATGGGCTTTTGGCCTAATTGGGCCAAAAGCCCAATTGGGCCAAAAGCCCAATTGGTTCGATTCTGAAGAGACTACCAGTAAATACACACACATACATACTGTATTGCTAAGACTAAATTACATTTCCAGCTGTCATCAATCATCCACCTGTTGTATTTTGCAGGATAAGAAGGCTATCCATATACACCTTGTCTATTCCTCTCAATATCTTGTATATAGTGATTATGTCTCCCTCTATTCTTTCTCTCCTCTAAGGCTGTAAGACTGAGTGATATGAAACATGAGCCAGTGAGAGTGTGAGTTAGGAGTATGGTCAGGTAAGGTGTCATTGAGGGAAGAGGTAAGGTAGAAGTGAGGTGAGGTAACTGTTAGCGAAGTAGGGTGATAGTTGTAATTGTAGGGAGGAGTGAGGTAAAGGGGGGGGGGGTTAGGGAGGAGTGAGATGAGGACAGGGGGATGGGGGGATGGACACACGGTGTCAACCTCCCTAATCTCTCACACAATTACCACCAGCAAATGGATTAGTGGTGTTGCGAAGTGAGAGGAATATCCCCTCCCAGACCTGAAACATTGTTGGCCCATGCTCACTCTGGTTGCTGTTGGCCATGCTCACTCTGGTTGTTGTTGGCCATGCTCACTCTGGTTGTTGTTGGCCATGCTCACTCTGGTTGTTGTTGGCCCATGCTCACTCTGGTTGTTGTTGGCCATGCTCACTCTGGTTGTTGTTGGCCATGCTCACTCTGGTTGTTGTTGGCCCATGCTCACTCTGGTTGTTGTTGGCCATGCTCACTCTGGTTGTTGTTGGCCCATGCTCACTCTGGTTGTTGTTGGCCATGCTCACTCTGGTTGTTGTTGGCCATGCTTACTCTGGTTGTTGTTGGCCATGCTCACTCTGGTTGTTGTTGGCCATGCTCACTCTGGTTGTTGTTGGCCATGCTCACTCTGGTTGTTGTTGGCCCATGCTCACTCTGGTTGTTGTTGGCCATGCTTACTCTGGTTGTTGTTGGCCATGCTCACTCTGGTTGTTGTTGGCCATGCTCACTCTGGTTGTTGTTGGCCATGCTCACTCTGGTTGCTGTTGGCCCATGCTCACTCTGGTTGTTGTTGGCCCATGCTCACTCTGGTTGTTGTTGGCCATGCTCACTCTGGTTGTTGTTGGCCATGCTCACTCTGGTTGTTGTTGGCCCATGCTCACTCTGGTTGCTGTTGGCCATGCTCACTCTGGTTGTTGTTGGCCATGCTCACTCTGGTTGTTGTTGGCCATGCTCACTCTGGTTGTTGTTGGCCATGCTCACTCTGGTTGTTGTTGGCCATGCTCACTCTGGTTGTTGTTGGCCATGCTCACTCTGGTTGTTGTTGGCCATGCTCACTATAGCTGCTGTTGGCCATGCTGACTATAGCTGCTGTTGGCCATGCTGACTATAGCTGCTGTTGGCCATGCTGACTATAGCTGCTGTTGGCCATGCTGACTATAGCTGCTGTTGGCCCATGCTGACTACAGCTGCTGTTGGCCATGCTGACTATAGCTGCTGTTGGCCCATGCTGACTATAGCTGCTGTTGGCCCATGCTGACTATAGCTGCTGTTGGCCATGCTGACTACAGCTGCTGTTGGCCATGCTGACTATAGCTGCTGTTGGCCATGCTGACTATAGCTGCTGTTGGCCATGCTGACTATAGCTGCTGTTGGCCATGCTGACTATAGCTGCTGTTGGCCATGCTGACTATAGCTGCTGTTGGCCATGCTGACTATAGCTGCTGTTGGCCGTGCTGACTATAGCTGCTGTTGGCCATGCTGACTATAGCTGCTGTTGGCCATGCTGACTATAGCTGCTGTTGGTCAGTTGGACGGGAAACAGTAGATGAACTTCAGCATGTGGACAAATACCTTCTGGTAGTCATGGAGACAGTAGCTCTCACTGCCACAAGCAACACAAACCAGTGCCACAATCAACACAAGCCAGTGCCCCCCAACCACACAGACCAGTGCCAGAAGCAACACAAGCCAGTGCCCCAACCACACAGACCAGTGCCACAATCAACACAAGCCAGTGCCCCAACCACACAGACCAGTGCCACAATCAACACAAGCCAGTGCCCCAACCACACAGACCAGTGCCACAATCAACACAAGCCAGTGCCCCAACCACACAGACCAGTGCCACAATCAACACAAGCCAGTGCCCCAACCACACAGACCAGTGCCACAATCAACACAAGCCAGTGCCCCCCAACCACACAGACCAGTGCCAGAAGCAACACAAGCCAGTGCCCCAACCACACAGACCAGTGCCGAAGCAACACAAGCCAGTGCCCCGCAACCACACAGACCAGTGCCAGAAGCAACACAAGCCAGTGCCCCAACCACACAGACCAGTGCCAGAAGCAACACAAGCCAAGTGCCCCGCAACCACACAGACCAGTGCCAGAAGCAACACAAGCCAGTGCCCCGCAACCACACAGACCAGTGCCAGAAGCAACACAAGCCAGTGCCCCAACCACACAGACCAGTGCCAGAAGCAACACAAGCCAGTGCCCCAACCACACAGACCAGTGCCAGAAGCAACACAAGCCAGTGCCCCAACCACACAGACCAGTGCCAGAAGCAACACAAGCCAGTGCCCCAACCACACAGACCAGTGCCAGAAGCAACACAAGCCAGTGCCCCGCAACCACACAGACCAGTGCCAGAAGCAACACAAGCCAGTGCCCAACCACACAGACCAGTGCCAGAAGCAACACAAGCCAGTGCCCCCCCAACCACACAGACCAGTGCCAGAAGCAACACAAGCCAGTGCCCCAACCACACAGACCAGTGCCACAATCACACAAGCCAATGCCCCCCAACCACACAGACCAGTGCCAGAAGCAACACAAGCCAGTGCCCCAACCACACAGACCAGTGCCAGAAGCAACACAAGCCAGTGCCCCAACCACACAGACCAGTGCCAGAAGCAACACAAGCCAGTGCCCCCCAACCACACAGACCAGTGCCAGAAGCAACACAAGCCAGTGCCCCAACCACACAGACCAGTGCCAGAAGCAACACAAGCCAGTGCCCCCAACCACACAGACCAGTGCCAGAAGCAACACAAGCCAGTGCCCCAACCACACAGACCAGTGCCAGAAGCAACACAAGCCAGTGCCCCCCAACCACACAGACCAGTGCCAGAAGCAACACAAGCCAGTGCCCCAACCACACAGACCAGTGCCAGAAGCAACACAAGCCAGTGCCCCCCAACCACACAGACCAGTGCCAGAAGCAACACAAGCCAGTGCCCCCAACCACACAGACCAGTGCCAGAAGCAACACAAGCCAGTGCCCCAACCACACAGACCAGTGCCACAATCAACACAAACAAGTGCCACGAGTGGAACATCCAGTTGGCAAGTATTTCTGTGAAAAGGAATTCGGACAGTGTAAGAAAAACTTTATTCATGTTACCTGAATTGGTCTCAGACAGGCAGAAAATAAATATGATTATAGTCAAATTTGTAAATAATTTCCTGTAAATTTCAGATAATACCCGAATTATCAATGTATAAACATTTGTGACAAATATATTTGAGTTTAAATCTGTATACCATCGTCTAATAGACGCTGATTTATCTATTGGTTATCAACAGGTACTCGGATATTTATTTTTCTAGTAGTATGTATACATATCGAAACTCAACATGTATCCGGCTATACAGAATACATTGTATTCTGTATTCTATATATTGCGTAACACTCATCAAATAATATATCTATTTTTGTTATTCTTGTATTACCTTGGTTCATTATTTCAAAACACCAGTGAATTACGGCTTACATAAATATTAGTCAACCCATTGCAAAATGGACTTAGATTATGTTATTAGTCCGGCGGCGAGTACGAACGGGATACGAACTGAGCAGCAGTAATAGCCATAATTGCATCACCATGATCTCTTTTTTTCCAATTATTAATTAAATTTCCTGATTGTGGCCGGGCTCCATTATGATATGTTGTTTTTTCCACTGTATAATGACAGCAAAACTAGTTATTCGATAAATTATAATGACGCTTATATTATTTGCAATTAACGGGTCAAATATTTTACTAATTATATTTTGGTTACTAATTAGGTTTTCTAAATGCATCTCGCCACACATATCTCTGTTGTTAATGTTTT
>WNGS01145354.1:2449142-2463843 GCA_020271785.1 Procambarus virginalis
TAGATTAAAGAAACTAAAAATCTTGGTAATGTAATCGTCTAAAGTTTACAAAACACATATTACAAATCCTGTATTAATTGTATCCTGTATTAACTACGAACGTGTACATCTTTCATCAATCTTTGATTGGTTACATTTATTAAACAGTTTACAGCATGGAAATTTGCCAATCAACTGTTTGTTTGTTATAAACAGCCTCCTGGTGCTTCGGAGCTCATTAACTGATAATAATTGTAAACAAAGCCGTCAAAGATTGACAAAGATAGACGGTTCGTAAGTTTTTGCGTAACTACTTCGTGAATCTGGCCCAGGGATATGAGAACGGCGTAAAATAACTGTGCCTAACCACACAGTCCTTGAGCATCGGGAATTGCTCAAGTCAGTTGCTCAACTCACCAATCAAAGTGATTGGAAATGTTTAAAAGATTTAAGGTTTTTGAAGAAATTAGAGAACTTCATTAGTGGAGTGTCATTATTTAGAGAACAGTCAATAATGGGTTGAATCTAATTTGATTACGAAACGATATATATGTTACATCCATATGAAGGCAATTAATTTTTCTGGGGCAACAAAAACTTGTTAATGTCGCCCCTAATAAAACATTATTTGATAGTTTTAATGATATCATTTACGAGTTATTTCCTATAGAAACTGTAATTTTACAGGCATCTACATAAGCACTGAACTCAGGTATTTACTTCATGATATCACAGAAATAACCATTTACACGAACGGCTTCTTAATGCATTTAATACACATACGTGATATTAAAATGTGATTGAAGCATCCTTATAGTGACTTACAACTTTGAGATTCTTCCTAACTCAGCCAAACGTGGAGGGAGACCCCTGGTAAAATAATACTGTCCCGGGCCGGAACACTGTTCTATGCTGATTGGACGCCGGAATACCACCATGAACCTCAGGACAGAAATCTTGGAAGGAGTCTGTGGGACGAGAGTTGGAGAGGTAGGCCGTAATGTTGGCTGACAGAGATGTGGGGAGAAACGTACTTCGGTTTTATCAGGAGCGCAGGGGGATGGGAGGGAATAGATGGGATTTGGGGGGTGGAAAGTGATGAGGAATAGGGATGGATGGAAGGAGTGAAGAGGGATGGAAGGGTAAGAAGTAGGGGATTATGGGAAGGGGTGAGGTGGGGAGGGAGGGATATGGGAAGGGAAGAGTGACTAGAAAGAAGGAAATGGAAAGAGGATGGAAGGAAGGAAGGAATATGAAGGAATAGAAACATAAAGGTAAAGGAGGAATGAGAGAAAATATGCAGGACATGTGAGAACGGAAGAGACGTAAAGGATGAGAGGGAGAGTAGGGAACAGATGATTTAATGGGAAGGCATATGGAGAAATTACTGGTAGAGGTAGAGAATGGAATAGAGGAAGATGGGCTGTGAAAACAGAAAGAAAAAATGGGATGGAAGATGTGACGGGTAATTAAACATAGTTTACTTGATGGTAAACTACATGAAAGGATAATGACAAGGGATGAAAGAGGATTTAACAGAATGCATGAGCGCTTACGTTGAAAATTATGTGAATGGTAAAATTTATATAATAGCAAAGAAGATGTTGCCGTTGCAACAGAATCAACTCAAAAGATGATTATATCACAAAGGCAGCAGGGAAAAATCATTCTTATCTTGAGGTTATCTTGAGATGATTTCGGGGCTTTTAGTGTCCCCGCGGCCCGGTCCTTGACCAGGCCTCCACCCCCAGGAAGCAGCCAGTGACAGCTGACTAACACCCAGGTACCTATTTTACTGCTAGGTAACAGGGGCATAGGGTGAAAGAAACTCTGCACATTGTTTCTCTCCGGCGCCTTGGATCGACCCCAGGACCACAGGATCACAAGTCCAGCGTGCTGTCCGCTCGGCCGACCGGCTCTCCTTCTTACACCAGGCTTGACAAGGAAATGCTTATATATAAACCATTGATTAATGAATGCACAATCAAAATGCATCCTGGCAACATAATCTAAATATTAAGAGGTCCAATTTGGTTGATTGTAAATTTCCTTATCTCCCCTCACCTGGTGACTGAATGGTTCAATGGATAATTCCAACATGTTGAGCAACCCAGTACTAATAAACTTCCCACAGGGTCACGCAGCTGTCGAGAATAAAACTTAACTCTCCTAACTCCTTGCAATGTGCAATGTGCAACACCAGTGTGGTGTTGTGTGTTGCTGAGGAAGTCTTCGTTGTAGGGTTGGTATAAAGTATGTTGACCAGACCACACACTAGAAGGTGAAGAGACGACGACGTTTCGGTCCGTCCTGGACCATTCACACAATCGACTTGAGAATGGTCCAGGACGGACCGAAACGTCGTCGTCCCTTCACCTTCTAGTGTGTGGTCTGGTCAACATACTTTAGCCACGTTATTGTGACTCATCGCCTGCATTTGGTATAAAGCCATTGCTTGGTTGCTGACTTTAATACTTATAAAGATACATGACTAGCAGTTTCCAAGCATGGCAGGCGTGTTGTACGCTCTCTATTGTTTAACAATGGGTAGCAGGTCTGTGAGTATTTTGACATATTTTACGTATTGCCTTCCCACACCTAGCTTCTCTACATCATTGTCCCTTAGGAACAACACGCCAAACTTGAGATACAACCTGAGACAAAAATGTACAAGGTTTTTAGCAAGGAAAACATTTTCAAAATTTTGCTTCATTTACATGACATATAAGTATGGATCTTGCCTTGGCATGTGGTTAACATCCAACGGTAGAAGCCCCCAAAAAACTGAATCATCTTGAAATGAATATTTAATAACATCAAATTATTTATCAATAAACTTCAAGCAATCCCAAACTGCTACCAGTAATTTGCATAAAATAATCATAATAATACAAAACTAAAAATAACTTAGATACCTAAGTAATAAAAATCCCAAATTGTTTGTTGGAACAAAGTTTTGCTTCGTGTAGAATATAACCTTTAGCAAAGAAATTATTAAGATACTGTACAAACATAAAGAACTCCACATCTCAATATGCAAATAATGCAATAACAAAAGACTCAACTTAAATATTCCATTCAGGTGAGAATGCAAGGGGTGTCTTAGAATATACATGCCTCCTTAAAAATGGAGAACGCTTTCGCTTTATATGCAAATATGTCACTCTGCACAATGTAAAGTCTGAAATAATTTACTTTGCAGCAGGGTCAGGATGGTCTGGGGTTCCTTGCACCACGATGGTGCGTGAGAGGGAGGGAGGGAGGATTTCAGGTCCACCTCAGGTGTGTGTGTGTGTGTGTGTGTGTGTGTGTGTGTGTGTGTGTGTGTGTGTGTGTGTGTGTGTGTGTGTGTGTGTGTGTGTGTGTGTGTGTGTTTTCACCGAGTTGTGCTGGCGAGAGTTGAGCATTGGCCCTTTGGTCCTGCCACTCACCTGTCAATCAACTGGTGTACAGATGCCTGAGCCTACTGGGCTCTATCATATCTACATTTGAAACTGTGTATGGAGTCAGCCACCACCGCATTACTGCCTAATGCATTCCACATGTTAACTACTCTGACACTGAAAAAGTTCCTTCTAACGTCCCTGTGGCTCATGTGGGTACTCAGTTTCCACCTGTGTCCCCTTGTTCGCGTACCACCAATGTTGAATAGTTTATCCTTGTTTACCCGGTCGATTCCCCTGAGGATTTTGTAGGTTGTGACCATGTCTCCCTTTACTCTTCTGTCTTGCAGTGACGTAAGGTACATTTCCCGCAGCCTTTCCTCATAACTCATGCCTCTTAGTTCTGGGACTAGTCTAGTGGCATACCTTTGGACTTTTTCCAGCTTCGTCTTGTGCTTGACAAGGTACGAGCTCCATGCTGGGGCCGCATACTCCAGGATTGGTCTTACATATGTGGTGTACAAGATTCAGAATGATTCCTTACACAGGTTCCTGAACGCTGTTCTGATGTTAGCCAGCCTCGCATATGCCGCAGACGTTATTCTTTTTATGTGGGCTTCAGGAGACAGGTTTGGTGTGATATCAACTCCTAGATCTTTCTCTCTGTCCGTTTCATTAAGTATTTCATCTCCTATTCTGTATCCTGTGTCTGGCATCCTGTTTCCACTGCCTAGTTTCATTACTTTGCATTTACTCGGGTTAAACTTCAACAGCCATTTGTTGGACCATTCACTCAGTCTGTCTAGGTCATCCTGTAGCCTCCTTCTATCACCCTCTGTTTCAATCCTCCTCTTAATTTTTGCATCATTGTGTGTGTGTGTGTGTGTGTGTGTGTGTGTGTGTGTGTCCGGGTCTCCGTGTGGCTCTACAAAACAACTTTATTTTTACCATTGTATTTTAATGTAGAGCTGAATGAACATTGTGGCTACTTTGTGTGCGTGATGAATGGATGGAAAAATTTGATCAATGCACTCTATGGATAATCAAACCCTCTTTTCTGAGCACATACTAGTCGTTGATTGTGGCAATAGGGGCCAACCCTTCTTAAAGAGAGGTATGGGGTCGTCCCCGACATGCATGAGCTGTTCAATCACAATTCTCCATGGTAAGTTGCATGAAATTAATCACAAATACCTCCTGGTCTCCAGCCTGAGACAGACAGATATTCCCTATTATTGGTTGGAGAGAGGATACCCGGCTGTTCCTGGGTCTCTCTTTCTCTTCCTCTCTCCTCCTTTCCCTCACCCCCTTCTCTGCTCTCTTCCTCTCTCTCTCCACTCCCCTCTTTCTTCCTTTCTCCTCTTTCCCCATAGCCCATTCCTCAAATCTCCCCCAATCACATCTCTTCTCCCTCTCTCCACCTTTCTACCTATCTCCAAAGTGGTAAGGTGCAAGGTGTTAAATTTATACAGAGACCTTAAGGGGTAATGTTGTTTGTTAGGGCACAAATGCCCTACACACACCTATTATACCTATAATAGGTTAAGTAACAATTGTAATTACGAAGCTATAAGATGCTTACCTTAACATACTAACAAGGTTAGGTAAGGTCGGTGTTTTCTATGAAGCTTTTCAAGGTAAACTATTATGTTTAGTATGTCACCTATGCACGTATTTAATAAGTCAATATTGACTATACGAATTTGCGAGAACGGGTTGGCATTTGTGAGATTGTTCTGCCAACGATGTAG
Source organism: Procambarus virginalis (assembly GCA_020271785.1). Classification (NCBI taxonomy): domain Eukaryota; kingdom Metazoa; phylum Arthropoda; class Malacostraca; order Decapoda; family Cambaridae; genus Procambarus; species Procambarus virginalis. The sequence continues at coordinate 2,454,256 of WNGS01145354.1, forward strand.
TTGAGATTAATCCCCCAAACGGTTTTCCAGTTGCAAATTAATTGATGACAAAATAACAAGGAAAATATAATATCTAATGAGAAGTATTTTTGCTTTAATATATAATCTATTAAAGTAAGCTTTAAAAACACCACAAATTATGGTAAAAAAAAAATCATGCTACTGCGTTAGAGAAAAGCTTCAACTCATTCAAATATTCCGACACAAAAATGCGATATTCATCAGCTCATCCACATTACTGGCAAATGTTTGTGAGAAAGATCATTGTTGACATTCAATTACCCGATGTACTGAAGCTTCAGCTTGACCTATTTTCACCTCGGTCAACACTGAAACTCTTGACTTGTCGAAGAGGTGTCAAGCAGATCACTTGTTATATATTCTGATTAAATTCAAATATATGGTTGGTTATATCGTGTACAATGTCTGAATCTTCAGTGGCAATGAATGAATGAATCAATATAAACTTAGTAATGTGTCTTGTGCGTTGCAGTGTCCACCTGTTCAATCTCCCCAGTGTTCATTTACTGAACTTTCTCAGTGTATAAGGAATGTGCGTATTAAAACTTTATTCAGCATTGTAGTTATGAAAAACGCATACAGTATACCTCTGGTAATGTGCTGCTTATGGACCAGCCTCTGCATAACTGTGTGGACAATTACTTCATTGTTCTCAGTATAGGATATTAACAGTGTGTTCATTCTATCGGGGAATATTTGTTTTCATTTGTCGTGTATAATTGTCTCTTTGGTTTAGTCTGATGTTATAAATTAGACACACGAACAAACCCACAAAAGTACAGACACGCAGAATCGCACGAATACTTGCTCACACGCAAACATTCACAAACGCACACACATCCGAAAGCACACGCAAGCATTTACAAAACGCACACATTTCCGAAAGCACACGCAAGCATTTACAAAACGCACACACATCCAAAAGCACACGCAAACATTCACAAAACGCACACACATCCAAAAGCACACGCAAGCATTTACAAAACGCACACACATCCAAAAACACACGCAAACATTCACAAAACGCACACACATCCAAAAATACACGCAAACATTCACAAACGCACACACTTGGACGCCTGGTGGCTGAGTGGACAGCACTCAGGGCTCGTAATTCTGGGAGCCGGGGTTCGATCCCCGGCGGTGGCGGAAAACAAATAGACAGAGTTTCTTTCACCCTGATGCCCTTGTTACCTTGCAGTAAATAAGTACCTGGGAGGTAGACAGCTGTTACGGGTTGCTTCCTGTGTGTGTGTGTGTGTGAACGGAAAAAAATTGATTGACAGTTGAGAGGCGGGCAGAAAGAGCAGAGCTCAACCCCCGCAAACACAACTAGGTGAATACACACACACACACAAACAAATACACATCCACAAACACACACACATACCTTAAATCTACAACTTAAAATATGCAGCGAACAAAATTTTCATCGTGCGGAAAAAAAATAGCATTCTTTTCTCGTGGCATACAAGAGCTGAGCAATAAACTTCTGCATAAAAATTCGAACTGCAATTAAGAGCAAAGTTAAAAGCGAGAATGTTTTGGCACAAACCGTGTTCCAAATTGACTGACGTTAGTGAATATTTCAGGACTAGACTGAGGTCGACCAAAAAAAAAAAAAATAAATAAATTGATGCCTGAATCATCGTATGCTAATTTAGCTTGATTAATTCGTCTCGGAGCTTTTGAATCGTCACTTGCAGTTATAGAATTCGCAGTATGTTTTGTGTAGTTGTAGCAACGGATTTGCTAATGTGATTTTTTCGTTCCAAAAGGCGAGTGGATCATTTCAAAGTTTCACCTTGAGTTTCACGTTATTAAGAAAGAAATGCACAAATTTAATAATTTGTGTCGAGTGTGTTCCGCAGAATGAGTCACGGTGTATTTTTGTTTTGTGTTAGGGATGAAGTCTATTAGCCACTTGAAGATGGTTAAGTATACACTGAATAGTTCCACGACACTTACAGTGACACTTTACACGACACTTCCCTTGCTTAATCTTGTAATCATTTCGACTACTTAGCTCAGTTATGGTCTTCGTAATACGGAATGGACATATATTCGCCTAAATGAGTACAGGGAAAGATGACAAAGTTACTCCTAGGAAATACAAGTCTCCCTTATGAACAGAGATTATTAAACGCCTAATTTACATTGGCAAGAATGATAAAAGATAACAGGGTGACATAATATCATAAGTATTCAAATCGCTATAAGGAAAAAAAATAGTGGTTTTAAACATGTCAATCCAAAGCAGAACAGGAAACAGGGGATTTCAATCGTATAAGCTTAAATCGTATATAAGATCGTATATATAGCTTAGATCGCTATAAGCTTTAATCGTATTAAAGACCAGGGATAATAATAATTTGGAAACAGGGCTATATAGTTATAACAAAAAAATATCGGGAATCATAACAGATTTCGCATCGCTAGATTGTTTCAATTTTCGATTACACACATACATGGATGAGATTGAGTTGATATGAATGGGATGTTAGTCGTATAGGCTAATATGCATTCTCTGTGTCGATTATTTACATGTTATAATGTTTTCTGACCATAGCCTCAAGGGATTAGTCCGCCTCTTTTCAGGACTACTCTACCTTCCTCTCAGATTACACCACCTCCTTTTTAGACTACTCAACTCGGATTACACTATCTCCCTCTCAGACTATCTCACGTCCTTCAAGGGCTTATCATCTTCCCTTCCGGACTACCTCACCGCTCTCCCAGACTACTTCATCCTCACCACTTGGGCTGGACGGTAGATCGACGGTCTCGCTGCTTCATGCAGGTCGGCGTTCAATCCCCGACCATCCAAGTGGTTGGGCACCATTCCTTTTCCCCCCGTTCCATCTCAAATCCTTATCCTGACCCCTTCCCAGTGCTATATAGTCGTAATGACTTGGCGCGTTCTCCAAATAATTCCCTCCCTCCCAGATATCTCCCACCCCCCCACACCCATTCCCCCCCCCCTCCCACGCACATTCCACGCGACCAACGCCAAAACCAGACGAGTCCCGTTGCAATTTACTTTCCATCTGCCGCCTCTGCCCGAGAATTGTTCCCTCATCTGACCCCGTCAGTCATTTTAGAGCACTCTGCTCAGATTAATTCATTTAGCGATATATTATTTTTGCTGCCTGCAGAATGCCTCGTCTAAGCGCTTGCGGGGTGCTGGTTGGGGTAGCCGGATATCCCATTAAACACGCATTTGGAATGTTTATTTTTTTGCTGTAAGATAAATTTGGAAATATATGAAATTAATGACAAAAGTATCGTTCTTATGTTTGGCGAAGTAATAGACAAATTAATGTGCAAATTTGGTATGTAATTTAAACTATGTATAAGTGATAAATGCTTTATGGATTGTCCAGGGGATTAGTTGAATGAGCGAATAGAGGATAGAAAGAGCAACTTACGGACAGTGGGATAGCAATGAATTGCACGATACACGCAGGTAGAATAGCATGAAAACTTCCCATATACTTTATCTTATATCTATGACTGTAAACAAAAATCGTTACTTCCGAAAAACTAATCCAAGTTTCCCTAAAAAAGTCCCTAGCTTTGGTATATTTCCCTAGCTTGGAAAAAACTCCCTAACATCCGAAAAACTCCCTAACTTCCGAAAAAAATTATTCATGGTTCCGACGAAATCTTTCACATATATTTCCAGGCTGAATGACTTTTACTATGTCGTGGTCTAGGGTAAAGTGAATGTTTGGGACTACACAGAACGACGGTTCGATCCCTCTGTCCTACTCCAATGATATTCTTATAGATACGTCACGTTATTGTAGTTCCCTGGTGTAAATAATATTAATATTAATAACATAAATATAATATTTATTAAAATGTTTATATTCACGAAACTCAAGTCGTCCTCCAACTTTCTGCATCACCTCGAGTACTCTCACCTCTCTGTGGTAACTTCGAGTCTCTGCCTCAATCACTTCTCCACCCCAACCCCTTTCACTACTCTGCTCTTACACCCTCTCACTCCCCTGCCACGACTGCACACCCTCCCTCCTCCAAGTTAAATCATGACTCCACCCACTTCAGCCTTGTATATCCTGTTCTTTTTCACTCAAAACATACTTCACAAACACACAATTCATGCTACACACACAAACTTAAAACATGTTAAATATCACACAATTTGGTCACAGAAACACACAAAACATGCAACTCAAACACAAACATGCACCAAACACAAACACACACACTCAAAACAATGCTACATAAACACACATAACCCATCGAACAACTACACAAATGGCATAAAAACACATCAAACATTGCACACGAGCACTCAAAGCATGCCAACACAAGCACCTCCATATCAACACACGCACACACATTCAAATACTCGCTGCCATAAAGAGAATTCAATGTCAATCTCTTTTTAACATCACTTGCGAAGCGACGCCCCACCACTCATAAACTTTCCATGATGTATATTACCAAGCCTGTCCAAATTCTCTCACTACATCTCATTGAAGTGATGACAGGTGAATATTACAGCCATTGCGGAATTAAATGATAAATTAGTGTTAAAAATTTTATTAGCAAATGGCATGAGAACGAGAAAGCAGTAATTAAATTAATAAATGGGGTTGAAGGTGAGGAAAAAAACTAAAATTACAAAACAAAATTAAAGTTATTTATATGAAAGTCAGATTAATTGTTGGAATTGCTGCATTACTAATTACTCTGAGCTTCAGTAGTAATCAGAGAAAGTCGAAAGTTTCAGTTGGGCTGCAGGATGCTGCTTCTGGAAATTTTCCTTATTAAGACCTCTCAATAGCTCTGTTGATCGAGCTTCGGCCTCACACGCGTGGGGTCAACGGTTCGAGTCTCCTAGAACCCAGATGAATGTTGGCTTCCACGGAAGTGTGGGAGACTAATTCTAATGTATCTGAAGTTCATTCGGGTACTTAGTCTCCATCAATGTCTTCATGTTCTACCTTATGCTAAATAATCTGTCCTTAGATCCCCCTCACTATTTCCTGAGTATTTTTTAAGTAGTGATCATGGCTCTTCCCTGTTTCCTCACTCTACCACTGTAGTGATGCGTGATTCCTTAGCCTTTCTACGTAATTCATCTGGCCGCAGTTTGATGATTCGGATTCGGATCTTACATTAAATATGTTGAATTATATTCAATATTTGAGGAATAGAAATTTTATACCAAAGAAAATACGCAGTGTTGTGCTTGCTGTGGCAGATATAATAGTGAGCTGTGCTTGCCAAGTTAGTCATTATTAGCGACCTGTGCTTGCTATGTCAGTCATTACTAGCGACCTGTGCTTGCAATGTCATTCATTTCTAGCTACCTGTGCTTGCAATGTCAGTCATTACTAGCGACCTGTGCTTGCCATGTCAGTCATTACTAGCGACCTGTGCTTGCCATGTCAATCATTACTAGCGACCTGTGCTTGCCATGTCAGTCATTACTAGCGACCTGTGCTTGCCAAGTTAGTCATTATTAGCGACCTGTGCTTGCTATGTCAGTCATTACTAGCGACCTGTGCTTGCCAGTTAGTCATTATTAGCGACCTGTGCTTGCAATGTCATTCATTTCTAGCTACCTGTGCTTGCAATGTCAATCATTACTAGCGATCTGTGCTTGCCACGTCATTCATTACTAGCGACCTGTGCTTGCCAGTCACCTGCACCAATTCCCTTAAATTCTCACTGCATGAAACTTTGCGTAATTGCAAACAACCAAAAACAAACGTCTATATTAAATTATTGATTTATTTTTTTACATTTTTACAGGAATATTCCGAATTCAACAACAGGACCCCTCGCAGGTATTTATTTACACTCCACAAATTGTGTTACAGCGAGAACTAATCGTATTATTTTGTTCCAATCTATTGCATGGTGAATAGATATTAACGAGTTCCTCCAATCGTTCCTCCGTGTCGGGATTGAGGGAAGTTGAGAGAGATATTATGGCAATTTCATCCACTTGGATAATCGTAGATTGATCTCGGGCTTGAAAAAATATTACGAAACCATTGTATCGAATGGGAAGGATTGGATAAGGGGGATGGAGGATGTGGAAGAGGATGAGAAGGGATATAGGAGAACGGATTAAAAGAGGCTGGGTTGATGGGCATTATAATTAGTCATAATGAATGGTGGGGAAATTGATGATGCAGCTCTCTCTCTCTCTCTCTCTCTCTCTCTCTCTCTCTCTCTCTCTCTCTCTCTCTCTCTCTCTCTCTCTCTCTCTCTCTCTCTCTGAATCACGAAGACTCAATTCACACCTAACCAGATGCCCAATCACTCATTAATTCGCAAAGATTTGATTTCATAATAAAGTTTCTTGCTTCACTATCTCGTGGAATAAAATAAAAACATATATATACAACGTGAAACAAATAAAATAGTTGATTCTATTTAACACTGAATTTTGACAGCACGTTTAATTGAGAGAACAAAATCTTTCGTATCCGATGTTCTGTTGTTCTGTGTTCATGTTAAAAAGTGCCGTCAGCATCACTCTATATATCCGTGATGAGTGACAAGGCATGAAAGTGGATTTGCTTAATTGAAGAGGATATGTTTGTTCATCCCAACTCATCCCAGAGAAGAGGGGGATGGTGGATGGTGGATCCACCAAAGGAACTCAGCTTGGGATTTGCGAACATAAACAAAGGACATATTTTCCGGTCTATGATGTTATGGTAATGTGGGATTAGAGGTGAGAGAGGGGAAGATAAGGGTTAGAGGGAATGGGGGTGTGGAGGAGAGGAGAGGATATGTGAGTGGCATCTCTCACCTTATAAGGTGTCAGGGAAGGGGATCAGGAGGCTGTCTCCCACTTATTAAGGGCGAAACAGAGAATTATCTTCCCCTGAAGAGACAAGGAGAATGACGACTCTAGCTCCTATGGAAAAGCTTTGAAGGAAGGAGTTTAACATAAAAGTAAGTGGAAGAACTTGTATACCCATCCTACACCTACACAATCCTACACCTGTGTACCCATCCTACACCTACACATTCCAACACCTGTGTACCCACCTACCATATCACCTGTCCTCCCATTTTTCCAATGTGTCTCCCCACACTGTCTATTCCCTCTCACGGGCTTTTTATTGATCCAAGGTGAACACACACACACACACGCACGGACCCACGTGAGGCAAAACACGCTCCCAAGGGTGGTATTAAAGGTCTAGATCGAGACACGCAGACCCCCGGACATATATGCTCGTTAGTGCCTGTATTCTGTGTCCATTGATACTAATTGAAGGATCCAATTGAGTACGGATTGCGGGAACAGGTTGTAAACGTTTATATTCCATTTCTGGACCTTGATCTAAACGTTTAAACTATATTGCGGATCTTGGATATAAAGGTTTCAATTATATGATCAAACCGACAACTAAATATTAATGGTGTATGAACTAGGAGGGGGAATTAGGAACAGCGCTTTAGTGACTCTCAGATGCTCGCATTATTTCTCATAGATTTGTCACACGTTTTGTGAGTTCTTTGCGTTTTGAAGATGGCAAAGCTTGGTCATGTCAAGCGAATGTGTTGGTCGAGACTTGAAAAGATATACAGGGTGTTAGGAGAGGGCCACAGGCTAGATATAGGGTGTTAGAAAAGAGCTACAGGCTAGATACAGGATGTTAGGAAAGAGCTACAGGCTAGATACAGGGTGTTAGAAAAGGGCCACAGGCTAGATACAGGGAGTTAGAAAAAGCCACAGGCTAGATATAGGGTGTTAGGAAAGAGCTACAAGCTAGATACAGGGTGTTAAGAAAGAGCTACAGGCTAGACATAGGGTGTAAGCAAAGGGCCACAGGCTAGATACAGGGTATTAGGAAAGGCCACAGGCTAGATACAGGGTGTTAGGAAAGGCCACAGGCTAGATACAGGATGTTAAGAAAAGGTCACAGGCTAGATACAGGGTGTTAGAAAAAGGCCACAGGCTAGATACAGGGTGTTAGAAAAAGGCCACAGGCTAGATACAGGGTGTTAGAAAAGGGCCACAGGCTAGATACAGGGTGTAAGCAAAGGGCTATTGGATAGATACAGAGAGTTAGGAAACTTGAAAATGTAGATGGAAAGGCCGGCTGGCTAATTCCAGTGTCCTTCCTATTACGGACAGCTGTGGTAGTGATTGCTCTTGCCTCTATGTAGGACAGGGGCTGCATTCCCCGAGCGCCCAAGCCGTGAATGGCTTATTTATTCCCTTGATAATAATATTTATCATAGTTTGCAGTTTTTATGAAAAAAATGATAGTCGAACTGAGGAGAAAAGAATCAAGGATAACTGGTTGTAAGAATGATAGTATGACTGTGAATGATAGTATGACTGTGAATGATAGTATGAGAGCCAGGTGACTGTGAGGTAGACAGTAACAGGGGTACGGGGCTGTTGATTGCATTATAGTCACTCACTTCGACATATTCACAATTTGTTTACAGCGCACATGTGTTCCGTTGGAGCCTGTGTACAGTGTGGAACGTTCCGGTGGAATCGGAACGTGTACAGCATAGGTTCCGCTGTACCTTTTGTATCCTCTACATCTTTTTGTCTCGCTTGCTTCGCAAATTACATCTCAGATCATTCACGTATCTGTAGTTTAATGTTTTTTTAATTTAATGTATTCACTTGCTAAAGGCAATTTATTGTAGATTATTATAATACTGAATCTGAAGAAACTTTAATCTTGTGTAATATCTCTGCCTGTATAAGCTAGATGACTAATACAAAATTATTATTATTCATCACTTGTTTGGCTGAAGAAAAATCACCATCGACGACGTTTCGGTCCGTTCTGGACCATTCTCAAGTCGATTGAGAATGGTCCAGGATGGACCGAAACGTCGTCGTTCCTTCACCTTCTAGTGTGTGGTCTGGTCAACATACTTTAGCCACGTTATTGTGACTCATCGCCTACACAAGAATTACCATCTTTTGTGTAAAATATTCTAAAGTCGCTTCCTGAATTCTGGATGAGTTAGACTCCCTTTCAAGCTGCAGAGCGGCTCACATTCCTGCAGTCACAGACCGCCACCAGAGCGATTTCCAGCTATTTCCAAAGGCCTTCCAGCCATTTTGTATCTAAATGCATGAGATCTCTTCCGTGAGATCTCCAGCCATCCAGGATTTTCATACAGGGAGAGTTTTAACCCTCGCACCACATACCTTTAGCTCCATCCATCAGGGCTACGTTTAATGAGGTTTATTGTGCACCTGTCTGTATTAGCCTGTATGTGGGATTGTGTTTTTTTAGATTCAGCTACCTGTGAACAATACGTTCCAAGTAGCACGGGCTATGGTGAGCCCGTAGTGGACTTACCTGGCAAAGGAGCAAGGCTTTTGACTATGTGATTATATGCTATATCAAGTTATTTATGTATCTGGATGTGTATGTGGATGGAATGAATGTGTGGAAGGGTGAGTTGTGAGATAACGAGCGATATAATAATATAAGAGATAACGATCTTATATTACACTCCAGTCAGTGGTTTCCAATATTGTGATTCTCGACTTACTTTCTTTCATTATGCTATATTCATTTAAAACTA
>WNGS01145354.1:2464843-2474952 GCA_020271785.1 Procambarus virginalis
AACTCACACGGTTCTTCTGAGTAGAGTGTACTTGTTTTGACTAGAGATAAATATGGGTGACTTCGTGTAATTCGTGCTATGCTGTTTTTTTTTAGGGAAGAGAGGAAGAGCCAGGGAAGAGAGACAGGACAGAGAGCAGGGACAGAGAGACAGGGACAGAGAGACAGAGAGAGAGAGGATGAGAATGAGAGAATTGCAGGAAAGAATTTGTGTATATTTCTTAACATCACCCTAAAACGTGTTACATTTCATCTCTTTTTTTTAGATGAAATTTTCAACTTTTCTATTTCATCTGCATCGACCAGGTAATCTTCTTAATTATCTCTGTATCAAAGGCTCGTCTATCTTTCTATCTGACATTACCTCTCTTTTGTCTGACAGGGGATTCTTCTCAAAGATTTCATTTTGAATAGATCAATATTGATTTCCTTAGATAACACTGATTCCTAATTGCTTTTATTGACATTTCCTTCCCGAGACTCAATACCCTATTTATATACCTTTCTCCCTATACCAATGCCGTCACTTATCGAGTATCAACTACTATGCAGAGAGAGAGCCACAGTAACATGGGATGCAAATTAGGCACCCAATTCCCACACTCCACTGAAATGATATGATCATTATGCATCAGTCCATCGTGCAGCCCTTACAATGACTACCGTTAGTAATTGTTTATCACACAATACAAAAGTGCTCAGAACATTCTTAAACATTATATATATAATATATATATATATATATATATATATATATATATATTATATAATATATATATTATATATATATATATATATATCAATGAGATTTGGTAGGTATAAATAGGAGCTGCCTCGTGTGGGTCAATAAGCCTTCTGCAGTTTTCTGCATTCACATTTCTTATGTTCTTATATGAATGAGATTGAGTGGATATAAATAACAGTTGCCACGTATGGCCAGTAGAACTTCTGCAGTTACCTTTATTCTTATGTTCTTACCTTCATTCTTATGTTCTTACCTTCATTCTTATGTTCTTACCTTCATTCTTATGTTCTTATGTTTATCTCTTATGCACCCTATTCATCTATGCGTCTTCATTTCCATTCCTGTTGATTTCCACTGTCTATCACCTCGCTTCATTGGTTTAATCAGCCTATCAGCAGTCAAACCTCGTTCACTTCATTTCTCTCTTAACTACTGTGAGCTATCAACAGTCACCATTAGTATAACGTTATCGTACCAATGGCGTATGAAGCACACAGTTCACTATCATTCCGGCGTATACTAATTTAATGACAAATAAATACATTCAGTCGTAAATGACAATACAAACACATAACCGTCAATGCTGAATCAATTAATAATTCATGCATTTATAAAACTATTATCACGAAAACCCTAATATCAAAATAAACAATTTATTTAGAAATAATCATTCCAAAGTCACTTAGTTCTACAGCGAATTGGTTATAATGAGATCAGTAATCAAAATACTCAATTATGCAAAAATTTGCAATTGGTATTTTTTTCATAAATAGCTTGCAGGTGCATAATGCAGTAGGTAGAGCATATATAGTGCAGCTGAAAAGTGGTGTGAAGGGCATATATAGTGAAGCCGAGTAGCAGTATGAAGGGGGACAGATTAAACATCAGAAGCTGGATGCCACTACAAGGAAACACAGGTGCGTATGTGAAGCTGACGAGATTCAGAAAGGCATTCATGAACCTACTGAAAGAAGCCTTTGTGAAGCTGCTTCAGTACTCGTGCGAGACATATGGATCAATACTGCCTCACTATTTGTAGAGAGACATGAGTACTGCCTCACTGCCTGTTCGAGACATGAGTACTGCCTCACTGCCTGTTCGAGTCATGAGCACTGCCTCACTACCTGTTCCAGACATGAGTACTGGCTCACTACCCTGGCGAAACACAGGCATGAAAACTGATTGACGACTTGTGCAAGACATGCACATGAACACTGATTGACGACCTCTGAGGAAACACGTGTACAAATCCTGGTTCACAACTTGTACGACAGAGGCACAAGCATGCAACTTCGCTACCTGAGCGAGACATGTGCATGAACCTGCAGGCCGTGTGAGGGAGGACCACATCAAAATTATACAAGTTCACGAGAGAGGGGGACATTTAAGGCGGTTGCTAGCACAAGTGTTTCTCACGCTTTAACAAGCGTATAATTTTCAGTGATTAACCAGCGAACCCATTGGACTAATGGTCATTAGTTCGGTGGAATTAGGAGTTCTCGACCTGATCGGTCATACAAGGACACCTGAAAGTAAGAGGTTGCCATATGACCGGACCTGGACTCATGTACGTAAGAGGTTGCCATATGACCGGACTTGAACACAAGTACGTAAGAGGTTCATATGACCGGACCTGGACTCATGTACGTAAGAGGTTGCCATATGACCGGACCTGGACTCATGTACGTAAAAGTTACCATATGACCGGACCTGGACACATGTACGTAAGAGGTTACCATAGACCAGACCTGGACACATGTACGTAAGAGGTTACCATATGACCGGACTTGGACACCTGGTTGTCTGAGGACACCACATCACAACGTCGTGTCCACAAAGTTGTCAACAACACTTCATCTGTTATCCGCCTAGGAATTTGAACTCTCGTAATTTTCCTGTCCACTGACGTTCTAAACTTCTGAAGCAAACAAAAGATGTTCCTGAAACGCTGAGTAACTTTCAATATATTAGTGCGCATTAAATAATTATTAAATATGGGAAAACAATAACATTACCAAGTTTTAATTACCAAGTTTTAATTATATTATAAAGCCTTACCTCTCAGTTCTTCCCTATTAGTGACAACATGGTACGATTTGGCTTATTATTCCCCGCCTTCTACTGTTTTAGTACCTGTGGGCCTTTTATATCAATTGAAGTACACTTTCTGTCTCGTAGCTGTGTGTGAAATTGTGGACGGAAGTCAGTTCGGCAAGTGACTGAAGTTGCCGAACCTAATTGGCCCAAATGGGCTTTTGGCCTAATTGGGCCAAAAGCCCAATTGGTTCGATTCTGAAGAGACTACCAGTAAAACACACATACATACTGTATTGCTAAGACTAAATTACATTTCCAGCTGTCATCAATCATCCACCTGTTGTATTTTGCAGGATAAGAAGGCTATCCATATACACCTTGTCTATTCCTCTCAATATCTTGTATATAGTGATTATGTCTCCCTCTATTCTTTCTCTCCTCTAAGGCTGTAAGACTGATATGAAACATGAGCCAGTGAGAGTGTGAGTTAGGAGTATGGTCAGGTAAGGTGTCATTGAGGGAAGAGGTAAGGTAGAAAGAAGTGAGGTGAGGTAACTGTTAGCGAAGAAGGGTGATAGTTGTAATGTAGGGAGGAGTGAGGTAAAGGGGGGGGTTAGGGAGGAGTGAGATGAGGACAGGGGGATGGGGGGATGGACACACGGTGTCAACCTCCCTAATCTCTCACACAATTACCACCAGCAAATGGATTAGTGGTGTTGCGAAGTGAGAGGAATATCCCCTCCCAGACCTGAAACATTGTTGGCCCATGCTCACTCTGGTTGCTGTTGGCCCATGCTGACTACAGCTGCTGTGGCCCATGCTGACTATAGCTGCTGTTGGCCCATGCTGACTACAGCTGCTGTGGCCATGTGACGGGGAACAGTAGATGAACTTCAGCATGTGGACAAATACCTTCTGGTAGTCATGGAGACAGTAGCTCTCACTGCCACAAGCAACACAAACCAGTGCCACAATCACACAGCAGTGCCAGAAGCAACACAAGCCAGTGCCCAACCACACAGACCAGTGCCAGAAGCAACACAAGCCAGTGCCCCAACCACACAGACCAGTGCCAGAAGCAACACAAGCCAGTGCCCAACCACACAGACCAGTGCCAGAAGCAACACAAGCCAGTGCCCCAACCACAGACCAGTGCCAGAAGCAACACAAGCCGTGCCCCAACCACACAGACCAGTGCCAGAAGCAACACAAGCCAGTGCCCCAACCACACAGACCAGTGCCAGAAGCAACACAAGCCAGTGCCCCAACCACACAGACCAGTGCCAGAAGCAACACAAGCCAGTGCCCCAACCACACAGACCAGTGCCAGAAGCAACACAAGCCAGTGCCCCAACCACACAGACCAGTGCCAGAAGCAACACAAGCCAGTGCCCCAACCACACAGACCATGCCAGAAGCAACACAAGCCAGTGCCCCAACCACACAGACCAGTGCCAGAAGCAACACAAGCCAGTGCCCCAACCACACAGACCAGTGCCAGAAGCAACACAAGCCAGTGCCCCAACCACACAGACCAGTGCCAGAAGCAACACAAGCCAGTGCCCCAACCACACAGACCAGTGCCAGAAGCAACACAAGCCAGTGCCCCAACCACACAGACCAGTGCCAGAAGCAACACAAGCCAGTGCCCCAACCACACAGACCAGTGCCAGAAGCAACACAAGCCAGTGCCCCAACCACACAGACCAGTGCCAGAAGCAAACCACAGTGCCCACCAGCAACAACACCAAGCCAGCCCCAACCACACAGACCAGTGCCAGAAGCAACACAAGCCAGTGCCCCAACCACACAGACCAGTGCCAGAAGCAACACAAGCCAGTGCCCAACCACACAGACCAGTGCCAGAAGCAACACAAGCCAGTGCCCAACCACACAGACCAGTGCCAAAAGCAACACAAGCCAGTACCCCCAACCACACAGACCAGTGCCAGAAGCAACACAAGCCAGTGCCCAACCACACAGACCAGTGCCAGAAGCAACACAAGCCAGTGCCCCAACCACACAGACCAGTGCCAGAAGCAACACAAGCCAGTGCCCGCAACCCACAGACCAGTGCCAGAAGCAACACAAGCCAGTGCCCGCAACCACACAGACCAGTGCCAGAAGCAACACAAGCCAGTGCCCCCCAACCACACAGACCAGTGCCAGAAGCAACACAAGCCAGTGCCCCAACCACACAGACCAGTGCCACAATCAACACAAGCCAGTGCCCCCCAACCACACAGACCAGTGCCAGAAGCAACACAAGCCAGTGCCCCAACCACACAGACCAGTGCCAGAAGCAACACAAGCCAGTGCCCCAACCACACAGACCAGTGCCAGAAGCAACACAAGCCAGTGCCCCAACCACACAGACCAGTGCCAGAAGCAACACAAGCCAGTGCCCCAACCACACAGACCAGTGCCAGAAGCAACACAAGCCAGTGCCCCAACCACACAGACCAGTGCCAGAAGCAACACAAGCCAGTGCCCCAACCACACAGACCAGTGCCAGAAGCAACACAAGCCAGTGCCCCAACCACACAGACCAGTGCCAGAAGCAACACAAGCCAGTGCCCAACCACACAGACCAGTGCCAGAAGCAACATAAAACAAGTGCCACGAGTGGAACATCCAGTTGGCAAGTATTTCTGTGAAAAGGAATTCGGACAGTGTAAGAAAAACTTTATTCATGTTACTGAATTGGTCTCAGACAGGCAGAAAATAAATATGATTATAGTCAAATTTGTAAATAATTTCCTGTAAATTTCAGATAATACCCGAATTATAAATGTATAAACATTTGTGACAAATATATTTGAGTTTAAATCTGTATACCTTCGTCTAATAGAAGCCGATTTATCTATTGGTTATCAACAGGTACTCGGATATTTATTTTTAGTAGTATGTATACATATCGAAACTCAACATGTATCCGGCTATACAGAATACATTGTATTCTGTATTCTATATATTGCGTAACACTCATAAAATAATATATCTATTTTTGTTATTCTTGTATTACCTTGGTTCATTATTTCAAAACACCAGTGAATTACGGCTTACATAAATATTAGTCAACTCCACTGCAAAATGGACTTAGATTATGTATTAGTCCGACGGCGAGTACGAACGGGATACGAACTGAGCACAGTAATAGCCATAATTGCATCACCATGATCTCTTTTTTTCCAAATTAATTAAATTTCCTGATTGTGGCCTGGCTCTATTATGATATGTTGTTTTTCCACTGTATAATGACAGCAAAACTAGTTATTCGATAAATTATAATGACGCTTATATTATTTGCAATTAACGGGTCAAATATTTACTAATTATATTTTGGTTAACTAATTAGGTTTTCTAAATGCATCTCGCCACACCTATCTCTGTTGTTACTGTTTTATATATAATATATTATATATATATTATATATATATATATATATATATATATATATAATATATATATATATATATATATATATATATATAATGTGTGTGTGTCAGTGTGTATTTAGTGCCATCACTTTACACTATATATAAGGAAATCAACTCAAAATATATTGAACGATGAATGTATTAAATAGACAATTTCATTATAGGTAATAGTTTCATAATTGGATATATATGTGAGATATATGTGTTGTATAAGTCATGTCGTCTCCCTCATTGAAATCAACTCTTACAGTCATGTCTTCTCTCCTACTTTCTGTTTACCGTGCACAATATGTCAGCCATTAATATATTGTCGCCTTTTTATTTTTGATAAACGTATGTTAATTTTAGTATTTTTTTTCACGTCTCGTGTAAAAGAACAATTCAATAAATATTCCCAAAAGCCTTCCAATTTCTTTAACACTGAAAAAACAAAAAGTAAATACTTTTACTCTTATTTATTTCACTTGAAGATTTTAAAAGATTTCCTCATAAAGTTATCATTTAGCTGCCTTTGATCTAAGAATGTGGCGTTTTTCCCTAAAGACTTTTATAGTTTGATGATATTGCGCCCGGACCCTGAGCTTTGATGTGGAGGGAGAAGGGCTTCCAGGCGTCTCCAGCAGCCCTACCCTCATCTTTAATGCAAATATATATATATATATATATATATAATATATATATATATATATATATATATATAATATATATATATATATATATATATATATATATATACAGAGGGGAAATGAGTGCTGTGTATTGGGTACGCACCCGACCCCTGAAGAGCTGGACGAGGTCTTCGAACACTGATTGATATAATGTTATATAAGTGTGGTTTTCTGTAAATTATACATATATGTATATATATATTTTTACTTAATCATTCTCGTTTGAATTCTCACACTATCTCACCCGCAGTTCGTTACTAAATGGTTGTGTCAGGGAAAGTGAGTTAGGTCGTAATTGAGATGAACAGCCAATTAAGCTACTGTGACCCTCTATTACACCGTTCGCTGGTGCGGATGATGGCAAGCATTCTAACGTAAATATCATCCCTTACGACATCAGGCCAAGATTTATATTCGAACAGGGAATTAAGTTGGTGTGCCTCTACATAATGGTGTTAATGAATACATGTGACCCTTATCACCCGCTTCTCAACGTGTATAATGAGTTAGAAGATTAATAATGTGAAGGTGCTTGGTTGCCCTGGAAAGCTTTCAACGCTGTTCCTGACTCAAAATTACTAACCTGATATGAAAATATCTTTAGACGAGGTAATTCTCCAAGTGATATGCAGCGCGTATGCAGCAGATATCATCGTATGCTAAACCGTTTCGTGTCTGGGATGTTATCCAGGCTCTCTCAGTATTCTCTCCCAGCAAGTTCACGGGATTTTAGAAACCATGGTTCATATACTCACTTTGGCTATGACACCCTAAGTATACCCCCACCCTAATGGGGTATACTTAGGGTGCGCCAGTGCGTCCAAGGGTATAGTTTGCGTCAGTGCCTTCATGGGTAGACACAGACTGCTTCAGTGCCTCTAGTTATATACTTAGAGTGCATCTATAATATATTTCAGTAGTCTAGATATAATGACATCGTTACTTTACACAACTCGAATATGAACGATATATAATATATATTGAGCGATATAATGAACGATATAAAATACATGTGATAGATTTTCAGCGAATACTTAAACTATAGACGTGCTTTTAATAAAGATAATGTTCATATTTCTTACTATACTTATTGACGCATTTTTAAAAAAAATCAATAATAATGTAGATTAACGTAAATCATGTGCTTTATTACTTCTCAAATACATTAATTAACCAACAAATATAGAATCCTGAAACAAATTTCATACTGGAAGAATCGAGTGGGAATTAGTCGCTTGACACCAATAACATTAGCAAAACATCGCCAGCATAACAAAAATAAAACAATTACTGTTCTTCTATTAGTGTTGTTAATGTCATGTTATGAAACTATCGTTTGATGTTCAGCTTAACAACTATAAACCTGGTGGGCTATTAAACCTATTAAATAGTTAATATACTTAATCTTGAACATATTCTAGGTTATATTAAACTTTCAGTAGATATACTTTGTGAAACTTGATATACTGCAAGGTTAATTTTTATGCTGCAAACGGGATTCTGTATTACCTGAATATTTAGGTAATAAATATTACCTAAGTATCAATTCTCTTGATTTGCCATAACGTACAAAATAAAACGTATTAACCTAACATATAAACTAATCTGAAACGAACTCACCCAAGCAACCAACCAAACCCTAACCTAACCTAACCTAATTTGCCGATGCATAGAAAACGTATATATATTATATATATATATATATATAGATATATATATATATATATTATATAGATATATATATAATATAGTTGACGGACCAGTAGTTGATTGACAGTTGAGAGGCGGGACCAAAGAGCCAGAGCTCAACCCCCGTAAGCACAAAAGTGAGTACAAATAGGTGAGTAAAAATTCTCAAATCCCACATTCATTTAAGGCATTCTATACCAAATGCATGTGAGATTCCTCAATGATTCGGTATTAAGAAATACCAGATTTCACCGACTTCTCCATGCTACCCCACGAGACCTCCTTCCCCCAAAGTTAAAGCAGATACATATATGTATCGGCTTTCCGACTATATATCCGACTATATTATCCGACTATCCGACTATATATAGTCGAATACTTACATCTAACATTAAAATCCCTTCAATAGACTCTGGGCAATGTTTAATATCACAATTAAATATTTGCCAATTACGTTATTGTTGTGGTTTAAGATTTGCAACCTGGAACAAAAAGTTCCAAGTAGCACGGGCTATGGTGAGCCCGTAGGCAAATTACGTAGTACTGCTGATGCGGGGGAACGATCGTTACAGAGTTTGGGAAGGAGGGAATTGTCAGGGAAAGTGCCAAGTTATTACGACTATATAGCACTTGAAGGGGGTCAGGATAAGGATTTGGGATTGGACGAGGGGAAGGAATGGTGCCTAAACACCTGGACAGTCGGGGATTAAACGCCGACCTGCATGAAGCGAGACCGCCGCTCTTACGTCCAGCCCAAGTTTTGTTGTTGTTGTTGTTAAAGATTCGCTACCTGGAACAAAGTTCCAAGTTGCACGGGCTATGGCGAGCCCGTAGACACCATCCCAAGTGTTGGTGAATGTTCAGTTTATTTATACCTAATTGCATGTTAATTCGAAATTGGAATTAGGTAAATTCAGGTCGAAACACGCTGTCAAAGGTGATCCAATCTTCACTATTTCCGTAATCTCGAGTTAGATGCACGAACGAACTTAATAACACACAAAATATAATTTCTGGAAAACATTGTGGTGTAACAGTTGCAATCGTAATATAACGAAATTAACAAAAGCGTGTAGTGGATATCATGGTTTGAGGTCGTCTGACAGGTTAAGCGCATATATATGCCCTTATTTATGATATTATGACCGCTAAATACTATACAATATTATTTATCAAATAATTTGTTGGGTTATTTTGCTTGATGTGGCGCTTGCAATGAACGCGTAATTAATAATGTGAAATATGCAATCATTTGCAAATATCTGATTTTATTATATCAAATACTGCATTTTGCATGCCAAAAAAACATTAACATTTATATTAAAAAGGTCAAATTCCTTATATTTAGCTTTTGGTTATTAATATAAAAAATAGATTACAGACAACAGTTACAGCCTCGGGTTATGAAACTACAACAACGGATGCAGCGGCCGGTTATGAAAATACAACAACAGAATAATGGTCTATGAAACTACATCAACATTTACAAAATTCTCAACTTCTGCAGAAGCTGTAACCCCAGAAAAAAAAT
>WNGS01145354.1:2475952-2494181 GCA_020271785.1 Procambarus virginalis
TAACATTAAATCCCTGCAATAAACTCTGTGGCTATGTTTAATATCACAATTAAACATTTGCCAATTACGTTATTGTTGTGGTTAAGATTTGCTACCTGAAACAAAACGTTCCAAGTTGCACGGGCTATGGTGAGCCCGTAGGCAAATTACGTAGTACTGCTGATGCGGGGGGAACGAACGTTACAGAGTTTTGGGAAGGGAGGGAATTGTAGGAAAAAGCGCCAGGTTATTACGACTATATAGCACTTGAAAGGGGTCAGGATAAGGATTTGGGATTGGACGAGGGGAAGGAATGGTGCCTAAACACCTGGACAGTCGGGGATTAAACGCCGACCTGCATGAAGCGAGACCGCCGCTCTACCGTCCAGCCCAAGTTGCTGTTGTTGTTGTTAAAGATTCGCTACCTGGAACAAAGTTCCAAGTAGCACGGGCTATGGCGAGCCCGTAGACAGCATCCCAAGTGTTGGTGAATGTTCAGTTATTTATACCTAATGCATGTTAATTCGAAAATTGGAATTAGGTAAATTCAGGTCGAAAACACGCTGTCAAAAGTGTGATCCAATCTTCACTATTTCCGTAATCTCGAGTTAGATGCACGAACGAACTTAATAACACACAAAATATAATTTCTGGAAAACATTGTGGTGTAACAGTTGCAATCGTAATATAACGAAATTAACATAAGCGTGTAGTGGATATCATGGTTCAGAGGTCGTCTGAAAGGTTAAGCGCATATATATGCCCTTATTTATGATATTATGACCGCTAAATACTATACAATATTATTTATAAAATAATTTGTTGGGTTATTTTGCTTGACGTGACGCTTGCAATGAACGCGTAATTAATAATGTGAAATATGCAATCATTTGCAAATATCTGATTTTTATTATATCAAATACTGCATTTTGCATGCCAAAAAAATATTAACATTTATATTAAAACAGGTCAAATTCCTTATATTTAGCTTTTGGTTATTAATATAAAAATAGATTACAGACAACAGTTACAGCCTCGGGTTATGAAACTACAACCACTGATGCAGCGATTATGAAAATACAACAGAATAATCGTCTATGAAACTACTTCAACATTTACAAAATTCTCAACTTCTGCAAAGCTGTAACCCCAGAAAAGTTTTCTGACATAAAATTATATAAAACATTACAGACATACAAAATATTTGACATATTCAACTGTTTCTATCCGTCACATAGATTAAAGAAACTAAAAATCTTGGTAATTGTAATCGTCTAAAGTTTACAAACACATATTACAAATCCTGTATTAATTGTATCCTGTATTAACTTACGAACGTGTACATCTTTCATCAATCTTTGATTGGTTACATTTATTAAACAGTTTACAAGCATGGAAATTTGCCAATCAACTGTTGTTATTGTTATAAACAGCCTCCTGGTGCTTCGGAGCTCATTAACTGATTAATAATTGTAAACAAAGCCGTCAAAGATTGACAAAAGATAGACAGGTTCGTAAGTTTTTGCGTAACTACTTCGTGAATCTGGCCCAGGGATATGAGAACGGCGTAAAATAACTGTGCCTAACCACACAGTCCTTGAGCATCGGGAATTGCTCAAGTCAGTTGCTCAACTCACCAATCAAAGTGATTGGAAATGTTAAAAGATTTAAGGTTTTTGAAGAAATTAGAGAACTTCATTAGTGGAGTGTCATTATTTAGAGAACAGTCAATAATGGGTTGAATCTAATTTGATTACGAAACGATATATATGTTACATCCATATGAAGGCAATTAATTTTTTCTGGGGCAACAAAAACTTGTTAATGTCGCCCCTAATAAAACATTATTTGATAGTTTTAATGATATCATTTACGAGTTATTTCCTATAGAAACTGTAATTTTACAGGCATCTACATAAGCACTGAACTCAGGTATTTACTTCATGATATCACAGAAATAACCATTTACACGAACGGCTTCTTAATGCATTTAATACACATACGTGATATTAAAATGTGATTGAAGCATCCTTATAGTGACTTACAACTTTGAGATTCTTCCTAACTCAGCCAAACGTGGAGGGAGACCCCTGGTAAAATAATACTGTCCCGGGCCGGAACACTGTTCTATGCTGATTGGACGCCGGAATACCACCATGAACCTCAGGACAGAAATCTTGGAAGGAGTCTGTGGGACGAGAGTAGGAGAGGTAGGCCGTAATGTTGGCTGACAGAGATGTGGGGAGAAACGTACATTCGGTTTTATCAGGGGCGCAGGGGGATGGGAGGGAATAGATGGGATTTGGGGGGTGGAAAGTGATGAGGAATAGGGATGGATGGAAGGGGTGAAGAGGGATGGAAGGGTAAGAAGTAGGGGATAATGGGAAGGGGTGAGGTGGGGAGGGAGGGATATGGGAAGGGAAGAGTGACTAGAAAGAGGAAATGGAAAGAGGATGGAAGGAAGGAAGGAATATGAAGGAACAGAAACATAAAGGTAAAGGAGGAATGAGAGAAAATATGCAGGATATGTGAGAACGGAAGAGAAGTAAAGGGTGAGAGGGAGAGTAGGGAACAGATGATTCAATGGGAAGGCATGTTTAGAAATTACTGGTAGAGGTAGAGAATGGAATAGAGGAAGATGGGCTGTGAAAACAGAAAGAAAAAATGGGATGGAAGATGTGACGGATAATTAAACATAGTTCACTTGATGGTAAACTACATGAGAGGATAATGACAAGGGATGAAAGAGGATTTAACAGAATGCATGAGCGCTTACGTTGAAAATTATGTGAATGGTAAAATTTATATAATAGCAAAGAAGATGTTGTCGATGCAACAGAATCAACTCAAAAGATGATTATATCACAAAGGCAGCAGGGAAAAATCATTCTTATCTTGAGGTTATCTTGAGATGATTTCGGGGCTTTTAGTGTCCCCGCGGCCCGGTCCTTGACCAGGCCTCCACCCCCAGGAAGCAGCCATTGACAGCTGACTAACACCCAGGTACCTATTTTACTGCTAGGTAACAGGGACATAGGGTGAAAGAAACTCTGCACATTGTTTCTCTCCGGCGCCTTGGATCGACCCCAGGACCACAGGATCACAAGTCCAGCGTGCTGTCCGCTCGGCCGACCGGCTCTCCTTCTTACACCAGGCTTGACAAGAAAATGCTTATATATAAACCATTGATTAATGAATGCACAATCAAAATACATCCTGGGAACATAATCAAAATATTAAGAGGTCCAATTTGGTTGATTGTAAATTTCCTTATCTCCCCTCACCTGGTGACTGAATGGTTCAATGGATAATTCCAACATGTTGAGCAACCCAGTACTAATAAACTTCCCACAGGGTCACGCAGCTATCGAGAATAAAACTTAACCCTCCTAACTCTTTGCAATGTGCAATGTGCAACACCAGTGTGGTGTTGTGTGTTGCTGAGGAAGTCTTGGTTGTAGGGTTGGTATAAAGTATGTTGACCAGACCACACACTAGAAGGTGAAGAGACGACGACGTTTCGGTCCGTCTTGGACCATTCACACAATCGAATTGAGAATGGTCCAGGACGGACCGAAACGTCGTCGTCCCTTTACCTTCTAGTGTGTGGTCTGGTCAACATACTTTAGCCACGTTATTGTGACTCATCGCCTGCATTTGGTATAAAGCCATTGCTTGGTTGCTGACATTAATACTTATAAAGATACATGACTAGCATAGTTTCCAAGCTTGGCAGGCGTGTTGTACGCTCTCTATTGTTTAACAATGGGTAGCAGGTCTGTGAGTATTTTGACATATTTTACGTATTGCCTTCCCACACCTAGCTTCTCTACATCATTGTCCCTTGGGAACAACACGCCAAACTTGAGATACAACCTGAGACAAAAATGTACAAGGTTCTTTTAGCAAGGAAAACATTTTCAAAATTTTGCTTCATTTACATGACATATAAGTATGGATCTTGCCTTGGCATGTGGTTAACATCCAACGGTAGAAGCCCCCAAAAAACTGAATCATCTTGAAATGAATATTTAATAACATCAAATTATTTATCAATAAACTTCAAGCAATCCCAAACTGCTACCAGTAATTTGCATTAAAATAATCATAATAATACAAAACTTAAAAATAACTTAGATACCTAAGTAATAAAAATCCCAAATTGTTTGTTGGAATAAAGTTTTGCTTCGTGTAGAATATAACCTTTAGCAAAGAAATTATTAAGATACTGTACAAGCATAAAGAACTCCACATCTCAATATGCAAATAATGCAATAACAAAAGACTCAACTTAAATATTCCATTCAGGTGAGAATGCAAGGGGTGTCTTAGAATATACATGCCTCCTTAAAAATGGAGAACGCTTTCGCTTTATATGCAAATATGTCACTCTGCACAATGTAAAGTCTGAAATAATTTACTTTGCAGCAGGGTCAGGATGGTCTAGGGTTCCTTGCACCACGATGGTGCGTGAGAGGGAGGGAGGGAGGATTTCAGGTCCACCTCAGGTGTGTGTGTGTGTGTGTGTGTGTGTGTGTGTGTGTGTGTGTGTGTGTGTGTGTGTGTGTGTGTGTGTGTGTGTGTGTGTGTGTTTTCACCGAGTTGTGCTGGCGAGAGTTGAGCATTGGCCCTTTGGTCCTGCCACTCAACTGTCAATCAACTGGTGTACAGATGCCTGAGCCTACTGGGCTCTATCATATCTACATTTGAAACTGTGTATGGAGTCAGCCACCACCGCATTACTGCCTAATGCATTCCACATGTTAACTACTCTGACACTGAAAAAGTTCCTTCTAACGTCCCTGTGGCTCATGTGGGTACTCAGTTTCCACCTGTGTCCCCTTGTTCGCGTACCACCAATGTTGAATAGTTTATCCTTGTTTACCCGGTCGATTCCCATGAGGATTTTGTAGGTTGTGACCATGTCTCCCTTTACTCTTCTGTCTTGCAGTGACGTAAGGTACATTTCCCGCAGCCTTTCCTCATAACTCATGCCTCTTAGTTCTGGGACTAGTCTAGTGGCATACCTTTGGACTTTTTCCAGCTTCGTCCTGTGCTTGACAAAGTACGGGCTCCATGCTGGGGCCGCATACTCCAGGATTGGTCTTACATATGTGGTGTACAAGATTCTGAATGATTCCTTACACAGGTTCCTGAACGCTGTTCTGATGTTAGCCAGCCTCGCATATGCCGCAGACGTTATTCTTTTTATGTGGGCTTCAGGAGACAGGTTTGGTGTGATATCAACTCCTAGATCTTTCTCTCTGTCCGTTTCATTAAGTATTTCATCTCCTATTCTGTATCCTGTGTCTGGCATCCTGTTTCCACTGCCTAGTTTCATTACTTTGCATTTACTCGGGTTAAACTTCAACAGCCATTTGTTGGACCATTCACTCAGTCTGTCTAGGTCATCCTGTAGCCTCCTTCTATCATCCTCTGTTTCAATCCTCCTCTTAATTTTTGCATCATTGTGTGTGTGTGTGTGTGTGTGTGTGTGTGTGTGTGTGTGTGTGTGTGTGTGTGTGTGTGTGTGTGTGTGTGTGTGTGTGTGTACTCACCTAGTTGTACTCACCTAGTTGTGCTTGCGGGGTTTGAGCTCTGGCTCTTTGGTCCCGCCTCTCAACCGTCAATCAACAGGTGTACAGTTCCCTGAGCCTAATGGGCTCTATCATATCTACACTTGAAACTGTGTATGGAGTCAGCCTCCACCACATCGCTTCCTAATGCATTCAATTTGTCAACCACTCTGACACTAAAAAAGTTCTTTCTAATATCTCTGTGACTCATTTGGGCACTCAGTTTCCACCTGTGTCCCCTAGTCCGTGTGCCCCTTGTGTTAAACAGCCTGTCTTTATCAACCCTGTCGATTCCCCTGAGAATCTTGAATGTGGTGATCATGTCCCCCCTAACTCTTCTGTCTTCCAACGAAGTGAGGTTTAATTCCTGCAGTCGCTCCTCGTAGCTCATACCTCTCAGCTCGGGTACTAGTCTGGTGGCAAACCTTTGAACCTTTTCCAGTTTAGTCTTATGCTTGACTAGATAGGGACTCCATGCTGGAGCCGCATACTCCAGGATTGGTCTGACATATGTGGTATATAATGTTCTGAAAGATTCCTTACACAAGTTTCTAAAGGCCGTTCTTATGTTAGCCAACCTGGCATATGCTGCTGATGTTATCCTCTTGATATGAGCTTCAGGGGACAGGTCTGGCGTGATATCAACCCCCAGGTCTTTCTCTCTCTCTGACTCTTGAAGTATTTCATCTCCCAAATGATACCTTGTATCTGGTCTCATGCTTTCTACCCCTATCTTCATTACATTACATTTGCTTGGGTTAAACTCTAACAGCCATTTGTTCGACCATTCCTGTGTGTGTGTGTGTGTGTGTGTGTGTGTGTGTGTGTGTGTGTGTGTGTGTGTGTGTGTGTGTGTGTGTGTGTGTGTGTGTGTGTGCCCGGGTCTCCGTGTGGCTCTACAAAACAACTTTATTTTTACCATTGTATTTTAATGTAGAGCTGAATGAACATTGTGGCTACTTTGTGTGCGTGATGAATGGATGGAAAAATTTGATCAATGCACTCTATGGATAATCAAACCCTCTTTTCAGAGCACATATTAGTCGTTGATTGTGGCAATAGGGGCCAACCCTTCTTAAAGAGAGGTATGGGGTCGTCCCCGACATGCATGAGCTGTTCAATCACAATTTTCCATGGTAAGTTGCATGAAATTAATCACAATTACCTCCTGGTCTCCAGCCTGAGACAGACAGATATTCCCTATTATTGGTTGGAGAGAGGATACCCGGCTGTTCCTGGGTCTCTCTTTCTCTTCCTCTCTCCTCCTTTCTCTCACCCCCTTCCCTGCTCTCTTCCTCTCTCTCTCCACTCCCCTCTTTCTTCCTTTCTCCTCTTTCCCCATAGCCCATTCCTCAAATCTCCCCCAATCACATCTCTTCTCCCTCTCTCCACCTTTCTCCCTATCTCCAAAGTGGTAAGGTGCAAGGTGTTAAATTTATACAGAGACCTTAAGGGGGTAATGTTGTTTGTTAGGGCACAAATGCCCTACACACACCTATTATACCTATAATAGGTTAAGTAACAATTGTAATTACGAAGCTATAAGATGCTTATCTTAACATACTAACAAGGTTAGGTAAGGTCGGTGTTTTCTATGAAGCTTTTCAAGGTAAACTATTATGTTTAGTATGTCACCTATGCACGTATTTAATAAGTCAATATTGACTATACTAATTTGCTAATTTGCGAGGACGGGTTGGCATTTGTGAGATTGTTCTGCCAACGTTGTAGTTGAGATTAATCCCCCAAACGGTTCTAAAGTTGCAAATTAATTGATGACAAAATAACAAGGAAAATATAATAACTAATGAGAAGTATTTTTGCTTTAATATATAATCTATTAAAGTAAGCTTCAAAAACACCACAAATTATGGTAAAAAAAAATCATGCTACTGCGTTAGAGAAAAGCTTCAACTCATTCAAATATTCCGACACAAAAATGCGATATTCATCAGCTCATCCACATTACTGGCAAATGTTTGTGAGAAAGATCATTGTTGACATTCAATTACCCGATGTACTGAAGCTTCAGCTTGACCTATTGGCACCTCTGTCAACACTGAAACTCTTGACTTGTCGAAGAGGTGTCAAGCAGATCACTTGTTATATATTCTGATTAAATTCAAATATAGGGTTGGTTATATCGTGTACAATGTCTGAATCTTCAGTGGCAATGAATGAACGAATCAATATAAACTTAGCAATGTGTCTTGTGCGTTGCAGTGTCCACCTGTTCAATCTCCCCAGTGTTCATTTACTGAGCTTTCTCAGTGTATAATGAACGTGCGTATTAAAACTTTATTCAGCATTGTAGTTATGAAAAACGCATACAGTATACCTCTGGTAATGTGCTGCTTATGGACCAGCCTCTGCATAACTGTGTGGACAATGACTTCATTGTTCTCAGTATAGGATATTAACAGTGTGTTCATTCTATCGGGGAATATTTGTTTTCATTTGTCGTGTATAATTGTCTCTTTGGTTTAGTCTGATGTTATAAATTAGACACACGAACAAACCCACAAAAGTACAGACACGCAGAATCGCACGAATACTTGCTCACACGCAAACATTCACAAACGCACACACATCCGAAAGCACACGCAAGCATTTACAAAACGCACACACATCCAAAAACACACGCAAACATTCACAAAACGCACACACATCCAAAAATACACGCAAACATTCACAAACGCACACACTTGGACGCCTGGTGGCTGAGTGGACAGCACTCAGGGCTCGTAATTCTGGGAACCGGGGTTCGATCCCCGGCGGTGGCGGAAAACAAATAGACAGAGTTTCTTTCACCCTGATGCCCTTGTTACCTTGCAGTAAATAAGTACCTGGGAGGTAGACAGCTGTTACGGGTTGCTTCCTGTGTGTGTGTGTGTGAACGGAAAAAAATTGATTGACAGTTGAGAGGCGGGCAGAAAGAGCAGAGCTCAACCCCCGCAAACACAACTAGGTGAATACACACACACACACAAACAAATACACATCCACAAACACACACACATACCTTAAATCTACAACTTAAAATATGCAGCGAACAAAATTTTCATCGTGCGGAAAAAAAATAGCATTCTTTTCTCGTGGCATACAAGAGCTGAGCAATAAACTTCTGCATAAAAATTCGAACTGCAATTAAGAGCAAAGTTAAAAGCGAGAATGTTTTGGCACAAACCGTGTTCCAAATTGACTGACGTTAGTGAATATTTCAGGACTAGACTGAGGTCGACCAAAAAAAAAAAAAATAAATAAATTGATGCCTGAATCATCGTATGCTAATTTAGCTTGATTAATTCGTCTCGGAGCTTTTGAATCGTCACTTGCAGTTATAGAATTCGCAGTATGTTTTGTGTAGTTGTAGCAACGGATTTGCTAATGTGATTTTTTCGTTCCAAAAGGCGAGTGGATCATTTCAAAGTTTCACCTTGAGTTTCACGTTATTTAAGAAAGAAATGCACAAATTTAATAATTTGTGTCGAGTGTGTTCCGCAGAATGAGTCACGGTGTATTTTTGTTTTGTGTTAGGGATGAAGTCTATTAGCCACTTGAAGATGGTTAAGTATACACTGAATAGTTCCACGACACTTACAGTGACACTTTACACGACACTTCCCTTGCTTAATCTTGTAATCATTTCGACTACTTAGCTCAGTTATGGTCTTCGTAATACGGAATGGACATATATTCGCCTAAATGAGTACAGGGAAAGATGACAAAGTTACTCCTAGGAAATACAAGTCTCCCTTATGAACAGAGATTATTAAACGCCTAATTTACATTGGCAAGAATGATAAAAGATAACAGGGTGACATAATATCATAAGTATTCAAATCGCTATAAGGAAAAAAAATAGTGGTTTTAAACATGTCAATCCAAAGCAGAACAGGAAACAGGGGATTTCAATCGTATAAGCTTAAATCGTATATAAGATCGTATATATAGCTTAGATCGCTATAAGCTTTAATCGTATTAAAGACCAGGGATAATAATAATTTGGAAACAGGGCTATATAGTTATAACAAAAAAATATCGGGAATCATAACAGATTTCGCATCGCTAGATTGTTTCAATTTTCGATTACACATACATGGATGAGATTGAGTTGATATGAATGGGATGTTAGTCGTATAGGCTAATATGCATTCTCTGTGTCGATTATTTACATGTTATAATGTTTTCTGACCATAGCCTCAAGGGATTAGTCCGCCTCTTTTCAGGACTACTCTACCTTCCTCTCAGATTACACCACCTCCTTTTTAGACTACTCAACTCGGATTACACTATCTCCCTCTCAGACTATCTCACGTCCTTCAAGGGCTTATCATCTTCCCTTCCGGACTACCTCACCGCTCTCCCAGACTACTTCATCCTCACCACTTGGGCTGGACGGTAGATCGACGGTCTCGCTGCTTCATGCAGGTCGGCGTTCAATCCCCGACCATCCAAGTGGTTGGGCACCATTCCTTTTCCCCCCGTTCCATCTCAAATCCTTATCCTGACCCCTTCCCAGTGCTATATAGTCGTAATGACTTGGCGCGTTCTCCAAATAATTCCCTCCCTCCCAGATATCTCCCACCCCCCCACACCCATTCCCCCCCCCCCTCCCACGCACATTCCACGCGACCAACGCCAAAACCAGACGAGTCCCGTTGCAATTTACTTTCCATCTGCCGCCTCTGCCCGAGAATTGTTCCCTCATCTGACCCCGTCAGTCATTTTAGAGCACTCTGCTCAGATTAATTCATTTAGCGATATATTATTTTTGCTGCCTGCAGAATGCCTCGTCTAAGCGCTTGCGGGGTGCTGGTTGGGGTAGCCGGATATCCCATTAAACACGCATTTGGAATGTTTATTTTTTTGCTGTAAGATAAATTTGGAAATATATGAAATTAATGACAAAAGTATCGTTCTTATGTTTGGCGAAGTAATAGACAAATTAATGTGCAAATTTGGTATGTAATTTAAACTATGTATAAGTGATAAATGCTTTATGGATTGTCCAGGGGATTAGTTGAATGAGCGAATAGAGGATAGAAAGAGCAACTTACGGACAGTGGGATAGCAATGAATTGCACGATACACGCAGGTAGAATAGCATGAAAACTTCCCATATACTTTATCTTATATCTATGACTGTAAACAAAAATCGTTACTTCCGAAAAACTAATCCAAGTTTCCCTAAAAAAGTCCCTAGCTTTGGTATATTTCCCTAGCTTGGAAAAAACTCCCTAACATCCGAAAAACTCCCTAACTTCCGAAAAAAATTATTCATGGTTCCGACGAAATCTTTCACATATATTTCCAGGCTGAATGACTTTTACTATGTCGTGGTCTAGGGGTAAAGTGAATGTTTGGGACTACACAGAACGACGGTTCGATCCCTCTGTCCTACTCCAATGATATTCTTATAGATACGTCACGTTATTGTAGTTCCCTGGTGTAAATAATATTAATATTAATAACATAAATATAATATTTATTAAAATGTTTATATTCACGAAACTCAAGTCGTCCTCCAACTTTCTGCATCACCTCGAGTACTCTCACCTCTCTGTGGTAACTTCGAGTCTCTGCCTCAATCACTTCTCCACCCCAACCCCTTTCACTACTCTGCTCTTACACCCTCTCACTCCCCTGCCACGACTGCACACCCTCCCTCCTCCAAGTTAAATCATGACTCCACCCACTTCAGCCTTGTATATCCTGTTCTTTTTCACTCAAAACATACTTCACAAACACACAATTCATGCTACACACACAAACTTAAAACATGTTAAATATCACACAATTTGGTCACAGAAACACACAAAACATGCAACTCAAACACAAACATGCACCAAACACAAACACACACACTCAAAACAATGCTACATAAACACACATAACCCATCGAACAACTACACAAATGGCATAAAACACATCAAACATTGCACACGAGCACTCAAAGCATGCCAACACAAGCACCTCCATATCAACACACGCACACACATTCAAATACTCGCTGCCATAAAGAGAATTCAATGTCAATCTCTTTTTAACATCACTTGCGAAGCGACGCCCCACCACTCATAAACTTTCCATGATGTATATTACCAAGCCTGTCCAAATTCTCTCACTACATCTCATTGAAGTGATGACAGGTGAATATTACAGCCATTGCGGAATTAAATGATAAATTAGTGTTAAAAATTTTATTAGCAAATGGCATGAGAACGAGAAAGCAGTAATTAAATTAATAAATGGGGTTGAAGGTGAGGAAAAAAACTAAAATTACAAAACAAAATTAAAGTTATTTATATGAAAGTCAGATTAATTGTTGGAATTGCTGCATTACTAATTACTCTGAGCTTCAGTAGTAATCAGAGAAAGTCGAAAGTTTCAGTTGGGCTGCAGGATGCTGCTTCTGGAAATTTTCCTTATTAAGACCTCTCAATAGCTCTGTTGATCGAGCTTCGGCCTCACACGCGTGGGGTCAACGGTTCGAGTCTCCTAGAACCCAGATGAATGTTGGCTTCCACGGAAGTGTGGGAGACTAATTCTAATGTATCTGAAGTTCATTCGGGTACTTAGTCTCCATCAATGTCTTCATGTTCTACCTTATGCTAAATAATCTGTCCTTAGATCCCCCTCACTATTTCCTGAGTATTTTTTAAGTAGTGATCATGGCTCTTCCCTGTTTCCTCACTCTACCACTGTAGTGATGCGTGATTCCTTAGCCTTTCTACGTAATTCATCTGGCCGCAGTTTGATGATTCGGATTCGGATCTTACATTAAATATGTTGAATTATATTCAATATTTGAGGAATAGAAATTTTATACCAAAGAAAATACGCAGTGTTGTGCTTGCTGTGGCAGATATAATAGTGAGCTGTGCTTGCCAAGTTAGTCATTATTAGCGACCTGTGCTTGCTATGTCAGTCATTACTAGCGACCTGTGCTTGCAATGTCATTCATTTCTAGCTACCTGTGCTTGCAATGTCAGTCATTACTAGCGACCTGTGCTTGCCATGTCAGTCATTACTAGCGACCTGTGCTTGCCATGTCAATCATTACTAGCGACCTGTGCTTGCCATGTCAGTCATTACTAGCGACCTGTGCTTGCCAAGTTAGTCATTATTAGCGACCTGTGCTTGCTATGTCAGTCATTACTAGCGACCTGTGCTTGCCAAGTTAGTCATTATTAGCGACCTGTGCTTGCAATGTCATTCATTTCTAGCTACCTGTGCTTGCAATGTCAATCATTACTAGCGATCTGTGCTTGCCACGTCATTCATTACTAGCGACCTGTGCTTGCCAGTCACCTGCACCAATTCCCTTAAATTCTCACTGCATGAAACTTTGCGTAATTGCAAACAACCAAAAACAAACGTCTATATTAAATTATTGATTTATTTTTTTACATTTTTACAGGAATATTCCGAATTCAACAACAGGACCCCTCGCAGGTATTTATTTACACTCCACAAATTGTGTTACAGCGAGAACTAATCGTATTATTTTGTTCCAATCTATTGCATGGTGAATAGATATTAACGAGTTCCTCCAATCGTTCCTCCGTGTCGGGATTGAGGGAAGTTGAGAGAGATATTATGGCAATTTCATCCACTTGGATAATCGTAGATTGATCTCGGGCTTGAAAAAATATTACGAAACCATTGTATCGAATGGGAAGGATTGGATAAGGGGGATGGAGGATGTGGAAGAGGATGAGAAGGGATATAGGAGAACGGATTAAAAGAGGCTGGGTTGATGGGCATTATAATTAGTCATAATGAATGGTGGGGAAATTGATGATGCAGCTCTCTCTCTCTCTCTCTCTCTCTCTCTCTCTCTCTCTCTCTCTCTCTCTCTCTCTCTCTCTCTCTCTCTCTCTCTCTCTCTCTCTCTGAATCACGAAGACTCAATTCACACCTAACCAGATGCCCAATCACTCATTAATTCGCAAAGATTTGATTTCATAATAAAGTTTCTTGCTTCACTATCTCGTGGAATAAAAATAAAAACATATATATACAACGTGAAACAAATAAAATAGTTGATTCTATTTAACACTGAATTTTGACAGCACGTTTAATTGAGAGAACAAAATCTTTCGTATCCGATGTTCTGTTGTTCTGTGTTCATGTTAAAAAAGTGCCGTCAGCATCACTCTATATATCCGTGATGAGTGACAAGGCATGAAAGTGGATTTGCTTAATTGAAGAGGATATGTTTGTTCATCCCAACTCATCCCAGAGAAGAGGGGGGATGGTGGATGGTGGATCCACCAAGGAACTCAGCTTGGGATTTGCGAACATAAACAAAGGACATATTTTCCGGTCTATGATGTTATGGTAATGTGGGATTAGAGGTGAGAGAGGGGAAGATAAGGGTTAGAGGGAATGGGGGTGTGGAGGAGAGGAGAGGATATGTGAGTGGCATCTCTCACCTTATAAGGTGTCAGGGAAGGGGATCAGGAGGCTGTCTCCCACTTATTAAGGGCGAAACAGAGAATTATCTTCCCTGAAGAGACAAGGAGAATGACGACTCTAGCTCCTATGGAAAAGCTTTGAAGGAAGGAGTTTAACATAAAAGTAAGTGGAAGAACTTGTATACCCATCCTACACCTACACAATCCTACACCTGTGTACCCATCCTACACCTACACATTCCAACACCTGTGTACCCACCTACCATATCACCTGTCCTCCCATTTTTCCAATGTGTCTCCCACACTGTCTATTCCCTCTCACGGGCTTTTTATTGATCCAAGGTGAACACACACACACACACGCACGGACCCACGTGAGGCAAAACACGCTCCCAAGGGTGGTATTAAAGGTCTAGATCGAGACACGCAGACCCCCGGACATATATGCTCGTTAGTGCCTGTATTCTGTGTCCATTGATACTAATTGAAGGATCCAATTGAGTACGGATTGCGGGAACAGGTTGTAAACGTTTATATTCCATTTCTGGACCTTGATCTAAACGTTTAAACTATATTGCGGATCTTGGATATAAGGTTTCAATTATATGATCAAACCGACAACTAAATATTAATGGTGTATGAACTAGGAGGGGGAATTAGGAACAGCGCTTTAGTGACTCTCAGATGCTCGCATTATTTCTCATAGATTTGTCACACGTTTTGTGAGTTCTTTGCGTTTTGAAGATGGCAAAGCTTGGTCATGTCAAGCGAATGTGTTGGTCGAGACTTGAAAAGATATACAGGGTGTTAGGAGAGGGCCACAGGCTAGATATAGGGTGTTAGAAAAGAGCTACAGGCTAGATACAGGATGTTAGGAAAGAGCTACAGGCTAGATACAGGGTGTTAGAAAAGGGCCACAGGCTAGATACAGGGAGTTAGAAAAGCCACAGGCTAGATATAGGGTGTTAGGAAAGAGCTACAAGCTAGATACAGGGTGTTAAGAAAGAGCTACAGGCTAGACATAGGGTGTAAGCAAAGGGCCACAGGCTAGATACAGGGTATTAGGAAAGGCCACAGGCTAGATACAGGGTGTTAGGAAAGCCACAGGCTAGATACAGGATGTTAAGAAAAGGTCACAGGCTAGATACAGGGTGTTAGAAAAAGGCCACAGGCTAGATACAGGGTGTTAGAAAAAGGCCACAGGCTAGATACAGGGTGTTAGAAAAGGGCCACAGGCTAGATACAGGGTGTAAGCAAAGGGCTATTGATAGATACAGAGAGTTAGGAAACTTGAAAATGTAGATGGAAAGGCCGGCTGGCTAATTCCAGTGTCCTTCCTATTACGGACAGCTGTGGTAGTGATTGCTCTTGCCTCTATGTAGGACAGGGGCTGCATTCCCCGAGCGCCCAAGCCGTGAATGGCTTATTTATTCCCTTGATAATAATATTTATCATAGTTTGCAGTTTTATGAAAAAAATGATAGTCGAACTGAGGAGAAAAGAATCAAGGATAACTGGTTGTAAGAATGATAGTATGACTGTGAATGATAGTATGACTGTGAATGATAGTATGAGAGCAGGTGACTGTGAGGTAGACAGTAACAGGGGTACGGGGCTGTTGATTGCATTATAGTCACTCACTTCGACATATTCACAATTTGTTTACAGCGCACATGTGTTCCGTTGGAGCCTGTGTACAGTGTGGAACGTTCCGGTGGAATCGGAACGTGTACAGCATAGGTTCCGCTGTACCTTTTGTATCCTCTACATCTTTTTGTCTCGCTTGCTTCGCAAATTACATCTCAGATCATTCACGTATCTGTAGTTTAATGTTTTTTTAATTTAATGTATTCACTTGCTAAAGGCAATTTATTGTAGATTATTATAATACTGAATCTGAAGAAACTTTAATCTTGTGTAATATCTCTGCCTGTATAAGCTAGATGCCTAATACAAAATTATTATTATTCATCACTTGTTTGGCTGAAGAAAAATCACCATCGACGACGTTTCGGTCCGTTCTGGACCATTCTCAAGTCGATTGAGAATGGTCCAGGATGGACCGAAACGTCGTCGTTCCTTCACCTTCTAGTGTGTGGTCTGGTCAACATACTTTAGCCACGTTATTGTGACTCATCGCCTACACAAGAATTACCATCTTTTGTGTAAATATTCTAAAGTCGCTTCCTGAATTCTGGATGAGTTAGACTCCCTTTCAAGCTGCAGAGCGGCTCACATTCCTGCAGTCACAGACCGCCACCAGAGCGATTTCCAGCTATTTCCAAAGGCCTTCCAGCCATTTTGTATCTAAATGCATGAGATCTCTTCCGTGAGATCTCCAGCCATCCAGGATTTTCATACAGGGAGAGTTTTAACCCTCGCACCACATACCTTTAGCTCCATCCATCAGGGCTACGTTTAATGAGGTTTATTGTGCACCTGTCTGTATTAGCCTGTATGTGGGATTATGTGTTTTTTTAGATTCAGCTACTGTGAACAATACGTTCCATGTAGCACGGGCTATGGTGAGCCCGTAGTGGACTTACCTGGCAAAGGAGCAAGGCTTTGACTATGTGATTATATGCTATATCAAGTTATTTATGTATCTGGATGTGTATGTGGAGGAATGAATATGTGGAAGGGTGAGTTGTGAGATAACGAGCGATATAATAATATAAGAGATAACGATCTTATATTACACTCCAGTCAGTGGTTTCCAATATTGTGATTCTCGACTTACTTTCTTCATTATGCTATATTCATTTAAAACTATGGATTGTGTTTATATATACAGTATTTCTTGATAAAGTTCCATTTACTGCTCTTGCACCGAAGAATTGCCTTGGAGCTCTCATCAGAGTGTCAGTCATGAGTGTCTTTACGTTAATGCTGAGGATTTTTTATGTCTGGATCATGCCTTTTGTATCCTGAAAGTATGATAATAATTTATCATGCTTTTACAGTCAACTAAATCGTCAGATTACCAGATCTACATATAAGAATCTCCATTCTTTTCAGTTAAAATCATGCACCACTTTTAAGTTAATTAAGTTCAACAAATGCCTAATTCGTCGAGGTGTAAAACTCTTCTCTCAAATCTATGGAACCTGCCCTTTTTCAGACGAGGAGTCACAATAACGTGGCTGAAGTATGTTGACCAGACCACACACTAGAAGGTGAAGGGACGACGACGTTTCGTCCTGGACCATTCTCAAGTCGATTGTGAAACGTTGTCGTCCCTTCACCTTCTAGTGTGTGGTCAGGTCACAACAAGCTGCCCTTTTACCCATACTATTGATGCAAGTTAATGGTAAGCTGTTTTGTTTGGTCTGCTAACCTAACCTCTAAAGTTCGACTCATTGACTTCTTAAACTCGACCCATTAACCTCTCAAGCTCGACCTATTGACCACCTGCTGTCAACTTTTCTCTTTCTCTCTTCTGTCCTTTCCTCCACGGATCCTACACTCAAGAACATTGTATACCATCTTTAAAAGTAGTCACGCAATGATCGCATTGCAGTTTCTCTTCGCATTGGCTGAATTTCTGTCGTAACTCAATAACAGAACGCTTCGCCATTTTCTTTTTCTATTCTTGGAGAATAGAAATTGGGGAATTTTTCTATTCTTTGGGAATTCCCCAAAACCTGTCTTGGGGAATTGCTTCGGGTTTCTTTGAAGACACTGATCTTCAAATTCAATGTTTTCCAATAGTCGTCCTGTGACATTTGTTTCAAGATTCAGCAGAGGTCACTGAAAAGTCTTTACACACACCTGCGCCACAACAACCTTCCACTACAACATACCAATTTCGTTGCAGATCTCACCCACACACCTAGGTCGATTCAAAACCCTCCCCACACACGTAGGTCGATTCAAAACCCTCCCTCACACACTTAGGTCGATTCAAAACCCTCCCCCAGACACATATGTCGATTCAAAACCCTCCCCAGACACATATGTCGATTCAAAACCCTCCACCCACACATTTTACGTCGCTACATAATCCCCCCCCATGCATGTACGTCTCCGTAAAACGTACCCAAACACCTACATCGCTACAAGACGCACTCACACAACTACGCCTCCCCACACTAACATCGCCTTACCCACACTCCCTCACCTACATCGTCCCCCAAACGAGCCAGCCACAACACGTAATTCCCTTGGGTAATATTCTCGTAGCATAAGTCTCTTGTGTGGAGAAGCACGGCTCGCGTTACCAGCTGTCCATTGTTAGCTGTTGTTGAGGGC
>WNGS01145354.1:2508754-2519162 GCA_020271785.1 Procambarus virginalis
GGAACAAGCCGCGGGGACACTAAAAAAAAAAAAAGCCCCGAATCATCTCAAGATAACCTCAAGAAGATATCCCTTAACACATAAAATGCATTGAGGCAAGAATTGCAGCAGAGATAATTTAACGGTTGCTATGCATAGGCCTTAATAGGTTAGGTTAGGTTAGGTTAGGTTAGGTGATTCGCTCGGGATAAGCCTGTACGTTGCTGGTTATGCCAAACGATTGTATTATTTACGGAGTGTCGTATCGAGAGAACGTTGACAAACTGGCAGTGCTCCAAGTTACAGATAATTGTTTGAATTAGTCGTCCCTTCACTCTCTAGTGTGTGGTCTGGTCAACTAACTTCAGCCACGTTATTGTGACTCCTCGCCTGCTAATTGTTTGAATCTATCAGTGTGATTGAAGCTGTGTGCCAATGTTGTTTTAAATATACCAGTGTTTGGCCTGTTTATACAAGCCTCGGTCTGTTTATACCAGTTCTGCCCTATGTAAACAATGTTCGAACGCGTGTTTGTGTGAGGCAAGGTTGGCCGAGTGGGCAAATGGCTGGACACACAATCTCACAAAG
The DNA here is from genome assembly GCA_020271785.1 of Procambarus virginalis. NCBI lineage: Eukaryota > Metazoa > Arthropoda > Malacostraca > Decapoda > Cambaridae > Procambarus > Procambarus virginalis. The sequence goes on from WNGS01145354.1 coordinate 2,509,322, forward strand.
AGGTTTAAAATGACCTTGTGTAGGTTTTGGTAATATTCCGGGGCTAATAGTGAGTAAATACACATCGGTTGGTTACTGTCTGCGAGATTACCTTCAACGTGAACCTGCATACTAATCTGGCCGAATTGCGAGTACGAAAGGCTACTGTTGACAAACGTTAGTTATAAAGAGCATGTACTGTGGCAACGAGTTTATGCTCTCCTCTCTACGTCTCTCTTTGTCTTTCTTTTTCGTTTCTTCCTGCTCCTCTCTCTCTCATCTCTCCTCTCTCTCCTCTTCTCTTCTCTTTTCTTCCTCCCTCTCTCCTCTCCTCTTAGTTTTTTGTTTTTCTTTTCATTTATTCTCTCTCCTCTCTCTTCCTCCCTCTCTCTTCTTCTCCCTCATCTCTCTCTTTTCCTTCCTCTCTCCTCCCTCTCTCTCTCTCTCTCTGTCTCGCTCTCTCTCTCTCTCTCCTCTCTCCTCTCTCCTCTCTCCTCTCTCTCTCTCGCTCTCTCCTCTCTCTCCGTATCCTCTCTCTCGCTCTCATCCCCCACTCTTTCTGATCACCCCTCATGAAACCTCTGAAATATTGAAAACTCTCATAGGAAAATATTGAAAACTTTTAACTTACTAAATGCTTACCCTGATATACACAGAATGAAGTCCAAACTTGTCTTTCGTTCATAAACATTTTTCATCCACACTTCCGTGGAATAAACATTCCATTCACCTGAGACTCCATGGAGACTCGAACCGTGGAGCCCATGCACGCGTGTGAGGCCGAAGATTAGAAGAGATTCGAGTCTCCTACAGCCCGGTGAATGGAATTCCCTATCGTTGTGTGGAATGGATAAGTAACTACCAACCAAGTACTGTGACTTATTCTCAGTGGTCATAGCCAATTTGATTATTCTTGCAGACGAGGAGTCACAATAACGTGGCTGAAATATGTTGACCAGACCACACACTAGAAAGTGAAAAGACGACGACGTTTCGGTCCGTCCTGGACAATCGACTTGAAAAGGATCCAGGACGGACCGAAACGTCGTCGTCCCTTTCTATTTGTGTGATCTAGTCAACATATTTCAGCACGTTATTGTGACTCCTCGTCTGCAAGAATAAGTAAAATTGGCTATGACACACTGAGAATATTTTGCCATAATGACGTACTACTCTCTAAAAAAAATATCTTACCTTTAATCCTGAAAAAAAAATCATGAGAATTATACGGGAGAATATAGAAACAGATCAAAATCGACATCAAAAGGCAGAATTACACAGAAATATCATCATATAAATGCGTTCTTCCTCCCTTCCCTTCTCGTTTGTGAAGGATCAATGCCTGGTATATTGTTAATTTCGCAGTCAAACTAGACAGGGAGAGGCTTGCAACAGTTGCTGTTCACTGTATATATTAAAGCAATGGCCTCGCACACACAGTGCTTCTGGAAAGTGAGACTCATTATTGAGCAGGGTAGAGCGTAGATGGCATAGACTCACACATATTCAGTAGATGTGAAAGTAGACAGTTTAGATCCACACATGTCGAGTAGATTCAAGTCGATTCTCTCACAAGCCGAGCCTGGCCTCGGGCCGGGCTTGGGGAGTAGAAGAACTCCCAGAACCCCATCAACCAGGTATCAACCAGGTATTAGCGCGTAGAGGGCGTAGACGAACCAGTAAAATTTCTTTTAATTGAAGTATTGACTCAGGCTCTGATTCTAAATAATTCATTGATGCTAATTGTTGATTTATTTAGCTTTTTACCTTGTTTTATCGCTTTTTACATTTCTTGACCTTCAATCGGCGTTTCGCTCTACTTCCTATAATGACCGCTGTCACTATTAAAGTTAATATTATACAGGAGACCTTAGGGAGATAGTTTACAATATTTATTATCCAGCGAAATTACCCTGTAAGAGCCATTGGCACGGAGAAGAAAACCTTAAACGCCAAAATTATTGTACTAACAGGATTCATTAGTTTCCGGCAAGACGCATGCGAATGGAAATCGATTAAGAAGTTATCAAACTCTAATCATTCTCTCCTTCGAATATTTACTCTGTCCTACTCTTTGTTTACCTTTCGTATGCGCTTTCCGGCTCTCTTTTCCTCTTCCCATTTCATCGATCCAGCAACACTCCGGCTATCATGCCTATCATGAGTTCGATGAAGATGAAAGACTCGGTTTCTCCCCACCATTGACCACTCAAGCAGGAATGCATTTAGAAAATCCTGGATGTTGCTCGACACTGTTAATAGAGGCCTTAAGATTAGTGGCTGGATCCCAGGTAATTTTGAGCCCTTACATATTGTTAGAGAGAAACAGAGGAAGCAAATTTCTTCCTTCCATCGTTCACCTTTTAATTCTTTCCCTATCGCTTTCCAACACAAGCAAGTCAGAAGCCAGGGTACGAAGTCACAGACGAGTCTCTGTGAGAGACACAGAGGAACCTCAATACCATAAACCTACGGGCATCTGTGAGAGGTAATCGAGAGAATTAACCTGCCAGAGAAAACGAGACCAGGGCTCGCAGAGCTCTATTCGTAAGTTTGAAAAATCATTAATATTAAATGAGATTGTGAAACATGATTATTTCTATATTCTGGATGCAGGAGGAGTGAACAAGAACGGCTATACACTAACACAGATCTGCTGCATATCTGCTTGCGTGCAGAAAACGGTCAGTGGCTGAGTTAGAGGAGCGTTTAATGCATCATAGATGATATTTTCCGCTCTTGAAGCCATGCAGATTAAACGGAGGAAAGGTGGATAAATGAACTTGTAGAAGAGAAAGAGAGAGAGAGAGAGAGCAGACCCCAAGAAAAATCCATAAAGCGTAATGAAAAATGAAAACAACTTGATTTAAATAAAGACTCGCTGAGAAGGAAACGATGATATCACTTCTGTTTAGAAAGAGACGCTTTTGGTATAAAATTTCATTAGCGGAGAGCATTGGGAGGACTGGTTAGGGGAGGGGAAAGTGTGTAACCGAGCTGTTGGTGTTGGCGGGTCGTGAAGCAGCAGCAGGAGGGATGCCAAGCTGTAGCAGGTGGAAGCGGGTCATGAAGCAGCAGCAGCAGGAAACACCAAGCAGTAAAGCTTCTGGTAAAGAACGGACTATACAGAAAACTTCAGGAAAAGCATAGAAGAAGATAGATAAATCTATTGTAAATATTGACATAAAATGTGAATGATTTAAAATGTAAAGGTAAAATGTGAGAACAGTTCCAATACAGACTTCTCCAGTAGTGTCCATGTTAGAGTGATATACGGTTATTGCAATGTTTGGCCGCGGGACGGGCGTCACAAGACCACAGTGGGTGTATCCACCCATCATGGATAACGACAACTCACTGACGTACTAAATTGTACATCAGAGCGTTCAATCCCCGACCGACCAAGTGATTGGGCACCATTTCTTATCTCCGTCCCATCCCAAATCCTTATCCTGACCCTTTCCCAGTGCTATATAGTTGTGGTGGAGTGGCGCTTTTCCCTGACAATTCCCTCCCTCCCATTTTTTTTTTTATATTGAACACTATAGTTCAGTAGTCCAACCACTTGGGCTGGGCGGTAGAGCGACGGTCTCGCTTCATGCAGGTCGGCGTTCAATCCCCGACCGTCCAAGTGGTTGGGCACCATTCCTTCCCCCCGTCCCATTCCAAATCCTTATCCTGACCCCTTCCAAGTGCTATATAGTCGTAATGGCTTGGTCCTTCCACCCTGATGATTCCATTCAGTAAAGTCAGTCACCTCTTCTGTTTTAATCTTTTTTGGGAGGCGTCGAAGGCCTCGTATGTCCGAGACTATGGTGGTTAAATTATTTTTTATTGGTTAAATTATTTTTTATTGGTTAAATTATTTTTTATTGGTTAAATTATTTTTTAATGGTTAAATTATTTTTTATTTAATCTCAATTACCGTCATGCGCTGACCAGCAGTGCCTCGCTCCCAGAGGACTCTGTAGATCATTCATATATAACTAGCAACGCTGCGGCCATGACCATATTAGATTAGCAACACACATTTAATCCTATCAACGGGTGTGAGTTGGCTGTTCTAGTGTAGTCTCTAATGAACTGGGATATACGCGCCTCGACCAGATTAACAATGATCTTCGTAGCTTGATGCATACGGAATATCTGACTGGACAGGACATGAGCTATGCTTTAGGATGCAGAATGACATGCGCTGTAGGTCTGGGAGTGACATGTTCATTTATCTGTTGCAGGCGATGAGTCACAATAACGTGGCTAAAGTATGTTGACCAGACCACACACTAGAAGGTGAGGGGACGACGACGTTTTGGTCCGTCCTGGACCATTTTCAAGTCGATTGTGAGAATGGTCCAGGACGAACCGAAACGTCGTCGTCCCTTACCCTCTAGTGTGTGGTCTGGTCAACATTGACCTGTTCCCCACGCTACTCAGACAGTGGAAGCGCTCAGCTGATGACTGTCTCTAACGTGATCTCCAGAAACAGGCGTGATAGCCGGAGTGTTGCTAGATAGATGAAATAGGAAGACGAAAAGAAAACCGGAAAGCGCATACGAAAGGTAAACAATGAGAGGGACAGTAAATATTGGAAGGAGAGAAAGATTAGAGTTTAATGAAAAAAAATGATCGAGAAGATGTATAAGCCAAGAGAAGAGGGTAAATTAGGAAATAAAAAAGATACGAAAGAGACGTGGCAGAAGAAAGAATAATAAAAAAGGGTGAGGAAAACACGATATTAGAAGTCATGGAAAAAGTAAGGGATTAAAATGGTAGGAGAAAGAAAACTAAGATGCAAAAAACAAGAGAAACTGTGTAAAAACCTAGAATAAAGAGGTGGGGAAGAGTCGTATTAATATATGCAAATATTGATAATGAGAAGAGAGAGAGATATCACAGAGTAAATAGACAAACAATGTTTCTGGAATATGCTGGTGATTTAACACGGAAAGTTCCATCCTAACAAAGTCGATCACTCATTTGGCTTAGCAACAATACGACATCTTATTAAATACACTGAAGGCTAGGTTTCAAGTTGACACGAAAAGAGGTTCACTATATTATGACGTTTATAGTCCATTTAGTTTCCGTAAATGTTAAATTATAAAATTCGAGAATTTTAAATGCACACACACACACACACACACACACACACACACACACACACACACACACACACACACACACACACACCACACACAAGGGGCACACGCACAAGGGGGCACAGGTGGAAACTGAGTGCCCAAATGAGCCACAGAGATATTAGAAAGAACTTTTTAGTGTCAGAGTGTTGACAAATGGAATGCATTAGGAAGTGATGTGGTGGAGGCTGACTCCATACACAGCTTCAAGTGTAGATATGATAGAGCCCAATAGGCTCAGGAATCTGTACACCAGTTGATTGACAGTTGAGAGGCGGGACCAAAGATCCAAAGCTCAACCCGAGCAAGCACAAATAGGTGAGTACACACACACACACACACACACCACACACACACACACACACACACACACACACACACACACACACACACACACACACATACACACACACACACACACACACACTACCTACTCCCTGCTGAACGTGTTCATGTACCCAGAAGTTCAAATATACGTATTTATTTAACAAAACAATTCTCCCGTAAAGATGAAACTACCCAATTTTATACCTGGAAGAGCATGAGGTTAACTTCCCAAGGAATAGCTGAACTCAAACGAGTTATAAACAAGGAAATTTGCCTCATGACCTGAACTAACTACTAACTTAATTTTGACCATTCCATGCCTGAGAGAAGTCGGGAAATGACAGAGAGGCACCGCCGACGCTGCGTTCTGAATGTTGATTGTTGTGTAGATGAGCTGGGAGCGGGGGAGGAGAGTGCTTCGTGTTGGAGAAATACCTGCAAAGTGGCTTGGGAACCCACCTGCTAGGGGGATTGGAAACCACCTGCTAGGAGTCTTGGAAACTACCTGCTAGGGGCCTTGGAAACTACGTGTTAGGGGGCTTGGAAACCACCAGTTAGGGGGCTTAGAAACCACCTGCTAAGGGGCTTGGAAACCACCAGTTAGGGGGCTTAGAAACTACCTGCTAAAGGGCTTAGAAACCATCATCTTAAGGGCTTGAGAACCACTAACTTGGGGGCTTGGTACCACCGGTTAGGGAACCTGGCAACCTCCAGGACATCAAGGGAGGTTACGAACTAACAGCCAAGTGATTTTGAAACCAACAAATAGAACATTTCTAAACATCGAACTATGGAAGTCCTGAGGAAGTAGGTACTGGAGGCCTCACTGCTTAGGGGAGGATGAGGGGGGCTGGTTTGGTATCGTTTCTAAACTCTGTTACCACAATCTGGACCAATGGCTTACTGCGTGGTGCACGGGTGGTACTGGTATTGGTGTTCTGGTTGAAACATGCGAGGTTAGATTTAACAAGAGCTGTGGTGGGGAGCTCTAAGCTTCCAGTGAGGAGTCAGCAGGCTTTGGCTTCTCTACCGTCCCGTGTAAAGCAATTTGGCGTTCGGAAGCTTACTGTTGGAGCTATATATACACTCTTCTATATACCGTGAGAGGTATTTCACTTCTGTGTATTTACTCTGAAAGCTCAATCAACAACACTGCACTGGACCAAAGTATACTGTGTTTTGTAAATATATCCATCACCCTTTTTTATACCTTTTGGCCATATTTACGTCCCTTATTTATTATTTTCTTATCGAATTCATAATAAATCAATTACAGATATAAAAAGCCAAACCCACACATATGAAAATAAATGAAAATGACGACGTCTTGTGCCATCTTGGACCCTTAAAATGACGACGTCTCGGGTCATCTTGGACCCTTAAATGGCCTCTCGGGCCGTCCTGGACCCAAATAATGACGTCTCGGGCCATCCAAGATGTCAAATACACGCCTTCGTGCACCCAAATACAGCTAATACAACCTTTCGTGTATTTTTGTGTAATTTTCAGCCACGTTAGTGTGACTTTCTCTGCATATACATAAAATAATCATGCTAACCATATCATGCTAATATGATAGCATGATAATAATCATGCTAACCATAGATCACGATGCTCTAACGGAAGTAATGACGATAACACTAACAACACCACCCATTCCCGCACAAGCGTTCTGACATAACATTTTCCTCTCGTGTTCGGAGCGTGACACACACATCCCTTGCCACCCAGGCTGTTAAATTCAGAGGTAGGTAGCTTCACGTCCCTGACTGGCCGAGAAGCTTAGCTGCAATAGTCACTATTTGTCACCGTGATAGTGCAGCTGTACTGTGTGGGGCGCCCTCAACAACAGCTAACAATGGACAGCTGGTAAACGCGAGCCGTGCTTCTCCACACAAGAGACTTATGCTACGAGAATATTACCCAAGGGAATTACCGTGTTGTGGCTGGCTCGTTTGGGGGACGATGTAGGTGAGGGAGTGTGGGTAAGGCGATGTTAGTGTGGGGAGGCGTAGTTGTGTGAGTGCGTCTTGTAGCGATGTAGGTGTTTGGGTACGTTTTACGGAGACGTACATGCATGGGGGGGGATTATGTAGCGACGTAAATGTGTGAGGTGGAGGGTTTTGAATCGACCTAGGTGTGTGGGGAGGGTTTTGAATCGACCTAAGTGTGTGAGGGAGGGTTCTGAATCGACCTAAGTGTGTGAGGGAGGGTTTTGAATCGACGTAGGTGTGTGGGGAGGGTTCTGAATCGACCTATGTGTCTGGGGAGGGTTTTGAATCGACCAACGTGTGTGGGGAGGGTTTTGAATCGACCTAAGTGTGTGAGGGAGGGTTTTGAATCGACCTAAGTGTGTGAGGGAGGGTTTTGAATCGACGTAGGTGTGTGGGGAGGGTTCTGAATCGACCTATGTGTCTGGGGAGGTTTTGAATCGACCAACGTGTGTGGGGAGGGTTCTGAATCGACCTATGTGTGTGGGGGAGGGTTCTGAATTGACCTATGTGTGTGAGGGAGGGTTTTGAATCGACCTATGTGTGTGGGGAGGGTTTTGAATCGACCTACGTGTGTGGGGAGGGTTCTGAATCGACCTATGTGTGTGGGGAGGGTTTTGAATCGACCTAGGTGTGTGGGTGAGATCTGCAACGAAATTGGTATGTTGTAGTGGAAGGTTGTTGTGGCGCAGGTGTGTGTAAAGACTTTTCAGTGACTCTGCTGAATCTTGAAACAAATGTCACAGGACGACTATTGGAAAACATTGAATTTGAAGATCAGTGTCTTCAAAGAAACCCGAAGCAATTCCCCAAGACAGGTTTTGGGGAATTCCCAAAGAATAGAAAAATTCCCCACTTTCTATTCTCCAAGAATAGAAAAGAAATTATGTTATTTGTGAAGAGCTCAATACGCGCTCAACAGCAGGCGATGAGTCACAATAACTGGCTAAAGTATGTTGACCAGACCACACACTAGAAGGTAAAGAGACGACGACGTTTCGGTCCGTCCTGGACCATTCTCAAGTCGATTGTGACTTGATTGTGTACGCGCTCAACACAAGACCAACAATTTTGATGTTGCAAAAAAAGTGAGAGAGAGACCGAGCATGCAGTGCCATGATTATTGAGGGCATCGGTTTCATTTCTCGCCTGAAATTTGCACAAGAATTGCCGCTTCTGGCGTGTTTGTGGTGCGACAATTGTGTGTGTGTGTGTGCAAGCCGCGTTATGGTTACAGTAATGGCCTCTGGTGTATGTACGACGATGGTGAGCGTAGCTACAGTGCGAGTGTACATAACAGTTTGTTTTGCTTGTGGTAAGATGTGAGGGGAAGAGGAGGAGGAGGTGTTTAGATTTGGTAAGAGGCTCATGGGAATTGTGTCTTTGTTGTTAAACAAGAGGCCAGATTTATGGCCAGAAATGTCTGAGTGGAAAGTGCAGTCGAGTATATTTATGTAGATGATAGGCAACAATAACGTGGCTGAAGATATGGATGACCAAACTACTCATCAGAAATTGAAAAATGACGACGTTTCGGTCCGTCTTGACTCTTATCAATCACATTGAAGCGCCGATCTCGCTTCATGCTAGATCGGCGTTCAATCCCAGACCGTCCAAGTGGTTGGGGCACCATTCCTTCCCCCCGTCCCATCCCAAATCTTATCCTGACCCCTTCCCAGTGCTATATAGTCGTAATGGCTTGGCGCTTTCCCTTGATAATTCCTTCCTTCCTTAATAATCAAATATTAAGTTGAGAAGCAGTAAGAGAGAAGGTTCTCCTTCAATAATTTTAATATAGTTATATATACTTTTTTATAATAGGAAGGGAGTACCACCTCTAGCTGGAAGAAGGGGACTCTTAGCCTCTTAGTTAATATATTATATTTAATTTAGTATATTGCTTGTTAAAGCTGTGGTTTATTTTGGAGTTCCACTGCTTACATTGTCTCTTAATGTAGGTAATGTTGACAGGGAAAACGTAAGTTAATGCTCAAATCTTTTGATATCAACAGCTGTCTAAAGCCAGTTATAAAACTAGTCTGAAACCTAAAGCATCAAACAAAATTTGACTAGACAACAGAAAATATACACGACCATCAATTTAATTCGGATTTTTTTTGTTAGCAAAATGTGGTATCGACCTTCAGGCCTTCTGAAAGCTATCAAACAACTACATTTGTCAAAGTACCCAAAGTTATATATATTGACATCCTAAACAGCAAAAGTAGGGCTTACCATAGCCCGTGCTACTGGAACTTATTGTTCTGAGCAGCGAATCTTAAACCACAACATCAGCAAAGGTAAAGCACGAATAATATAGTTTTCTGCAGATTTCGCAGCTGTCTGCAAATCCACAAAAATAGACATAACTGTAAACATTTAATACAATTTAATCCCGGATGTTTA